>VWYK01121657.1:0-13570 GCA_013399775.1 Semnornis frantzii
TGTCAATCAGCCCTGTCAAATGAAATGACCTTAATGTATTGTTTTAGCCACCATACTGCCAATGCCTGCCTCTTCCCTGTCTGTGCCCTGCATCGTGTAGCTGTCACTACTGTTGAAGGCATAGGAAACACAAAATCCAGGCTGCACCCAGCTCAGGTAAGCTATTAATGCTGCTAACTTTAAACCTTTGTCCATATTTTCTTCTTGTTTTAAGTTAATCTACTCTGGGACGGTGGGACCTGCATCATGATGTTAAAGCTGGGAGTCTGACTTTGCACATGAGTGGTGTTTACATGCAGGAATGGCTTCTGGGTCAGTGCTGCAAGCTCTGCTATGCCCTGACAAACTAACTGGTGCTATCCTGTCTGAGTTGCTGATGCTTTTGTTCTAGGGCTACATGGCTGTGTTTGGTGCACAACCTGGACCAAATCCTGGGAATTGAAAAGGCTAATGGATTGAAAGCCTATCTAGGGACTTGAGTAACCTGGTCTAGGAGAGGGTGTCTCTGCCCATGGCAGAAGGGTTGGAACTAGATGATCTTTAACGTCCCTTCCAACCTGAAACATTCTATGATTCTATGAATTTATAGCTTGAGCTGTAGAAATCAGAGTTTGGTTTTGGGTCTCCTATGGCCTTCTATGAATGACCTTGATTTCTTGTCCTGCACAGTTCATAGATTCATAGAATGGTTTAGCTTGGAAGAGACCTTAAAGATTCTCATTCCAATCCCCCTGCCATGGGCAGGGACACCTTCCACTAGACCAGCTTGCTTGAAGTGTCATCCAACCTGGCCTTGAACACCTCTAGGGAAGGGGCATCCACAACCTCCCTAGGAAACCTGTTCTAGCGTAAAGCATTTCTTCCTAATCTCCAGTCTGATTGGGCCCTCCTCNAATCTCCAGTCTGATTGGGCCCTCCTCAAGCTTAAAACCATTGTTCCTTATCCTATCACAACAAGCCCTTGTTAAAACCTCCCTTCCTCGCTTTCTTATAGCCCCCTTCAGGTACTGGAAGGCTACTCTAAGGTCTCCCCAAAGCCTTTTCAGCCTAAACTCTCAGGACCTTCCCTGCAGTGGTTCATTAAGGTTTTGTTCAGCAATGCTTATGGAATCCCAAGATATTCTTGGTGGGGAGGAGTGACAGGAATGTGAAGCTTTGCTCTTCTAGCAAGGTGTGATAATACTCCTTTTACAAAAGAAGACTTGCTTCAGTTTTGTCTGAGGTACTGCTCCTTTAAGGGATACTGATTCATCCTGGTGTGTACAGTGGGTGGGAGTTGTACCAGTGAAGAACCAGGGGAAAAATAAGTTAGACACACTTGAATGGATGACAGCTCATCAGACCTTTGTTTGCTTGTTTTCTCTTCCCTACTTCTCCTGCTTATTGTTAACAGCTAAGCTTTGAAATTCAAACTCAGGTTTATGCAGGTAGCCCCAAACTTTCTACATCCAAAGAACTGTTCACCTCAGTTACATGGAGACTTCAAAGCCTAGAGTGATGCAAACTTTTCAGAGTGTTCCCTTCTTTGAAGTCTACTTTACAGATTAATTGGCCATGACACCAGAGAACATCTGAAGATAATCTTATCTCCTCTGGTGAGGTTGTTTGGGTTTTTAACAGAGATGTTACAGAAACAAGCACAACAGTGAACTCACCTGGATACTGTGAGCTGATGGCTGTTGTTCCTTTTTCTCAGGAGAGAATAGCAAAAAGTCATGGGTCCCAATGTGGCTTTTGCACTCCAGGCATTGTCATGTCCATGTATACATTGCTTCGGAACAAGCCTGAGCCTGAAATGGAGGACATAGAAGATGCTTTCCAAGGTAATACTCTTACACCTGCTGAGATGCAGACTGTTCTCTTCTCAATACCTCTGTTTCACCAAAAAAAGATGGAGGTGCACTTTTGTTTGATGTATTTTGTTAAAGATAGAGGTTAAGTGATTAGCTTTTCCACTAGGAGACTGGCCAGGTCCTGTGACATGAACAAAACTGGCCTATGGAAAGCCTTGCTGAAGCAGGGGCAAGTAGGAGCTTCAGTCTTTGATCAGGATCCCCCCAAGCTTAACACAGAGCAAGAAGTGGCCTGTTCCTGGGGATCTTACAAGAGCCTCCACATCTCCATGTTTATTCATTGCTGTCACAAGAGCTAGCAGAGGTGACAGAGGGCCTCTAGGCCAGCCAACCTCAAGTAAAGGACCAAGACAGCAATACACACATTGGAGAGGGGCAGCATACAGCATACAGTCATCTGAGAAGCTGTTGTTGTTGCTGAACTGTTACCATGCCTCTGATAGTGACCTGAAAGAAAAACACATGCAGAAGAAAGCAACCTCTTTGCCACTCAGGAGACTGGAGAGTGTACTGATAACGCTTAGACAGCTGAGGTAAATGAATACTGAGGAAGGCAGATTGTGTGGTTGGGGTGGCTTTTTAGTTTTGCTTGCTTGTTTTTGTTTTGTTTTTTCCCCTAAATTAATTTCAATTAAAATTTTCAACAAACAGTGATGGTGGAGTTTGTTTCCAGATTACTAAAGAAATTTTCCTTGTGCCAGGTTTTGTTTTGGGTTTTTTTTCAGTAGCTTTGTCCAGATTTGACAAGCTTTGGGGAGAAACAATAAAATGTTCCAAAAGAAGAGAAGTTGTCAGCCCAATGGCACTCAATTTTTACCCTTTTACTCTGGCAATACAGGAAACCTGTGTCGGTGCACAGGCTACAGACCCATTCTGGAAGGATACAGGACATTTGCTAAAGTAAGTGGCTTCAGATGATGTTTCAAACAATCTGGAGAGCTGACTGTTTTTTCCCTCTGTTACTGGAGTTCCTTATGAGCTGACATAAGGATGAAGGAAATGCACAGGCTGCAACGACCCAGCTCCAACTGTTGATCCCTTTGTGTGTGCTTCATACATTCCTAATTCACCAACTTCTTTACTCACTTTCAGCTTTGTAGGATCAATTTTTCTGAAAAGGTAATCAATCCTACTTCATATCTTTGGAATCTGCCTTTTTTCTTTTTTTCTCAGAATGGTTTTTGTCCCTGCAGAACTCAAACTGCTGTGGCAAAGTAGCCAATGGCACTGGATGCTGTCGTAGTGGGAGGGAAAATAGCATGGTAAGCAGGATTTTCAAAGCCATAACCTCAAATCTGCACTATAGTGATAGTTTTGGTGTTAGTCACCTCTCTGGCTCTACTATGGTCATAGAATCATAGAAACATTCAGGTTGGAAAAGACCCCTGAGATCATCAACTTCAACAGTTGACTTGACTCCACAAAGTTCATTCCTAAACCACATCCCCAAGCACCACATCTAAAAGATCTTTAAACACATCCAGGGTTGGTGACTCAACCAGCTCCCTGGGCAGCCCATTCCAATGTCTGAACACTCTTGCTGGGAAAAAAAAATTCTTAATGTCCAGTCTAAACCTACCCTGGTGCAGCTTGAGGCCATTTCCTCTTCTTCTATTGCTAATTAACTGTGAGAAGAGACCAGCACCAACCTCTCCACAAAGTCCTTTCAGATAGTTGTAGAGAGCGATGAAGTCTCCCTTCAGCCTCCTCTTTTTCAGATTAAGCAGCCCCAGCTCCTTCATTCACTCTTCATAAGATTTATTCTCTAGGCCCTTTCCTAGCTTCATTGCCCTCCTCTGCCCTCACTCCTGCACCTCCAAACTGGGCACAATACCCTAGGTATGTCCTCACAGCGCGGAGTGCAGGGAGGCAATCACTTCCCTGCCTCTATTCAGAGCCATCTGAGCTGGCTTAAACATCTGTCTCTTGGGAAGCACTGCAGCTGCCTGTGTCCTGGTTGGCATGGTCCACCACCAGCACCATCACTCAGGTTTTCCTTCTGAATCTGGGAGGTACTGAAGCTTTTCGACAGCTGTAAGCAATGTGTTACCAGTTCCTGGTACACTGAAGCAATCTATCTTTCTGTGGGAACAGATGGCAAACCCAGTTAATTCCTTGGTATGATCTTTCCCAAGCTTTGCAGCCTAATGAGGAATGAAGTAACTTAATGAGCATTCCAATAAATAGTACCATAGGAACTGTGAGGGGGAAAAAAAATATTGGTCATGTTTTATGTACCAAGTGAGGTAAAAGCGATGGAGGGATGAAAACAAGGAATTAAGGCATCAGCAAGCATGAGTATAAAATTAATTCAGAAAAGAGAGGAGGTAATGAAATTCTTTGCCAGGAAATTCCAGTTGATTCCTGGGGATCCCTTGTTAGGAAGCATCCAGTGTTGCATAAAGTATTCCAGCAATCAAGACTGGAGTTCCTTTGTCAAAGTATTTTATTAATGAAAAATATTACTGGAAATTTCTGAAATGAAGTGATTGATAAAAGGAGAGAGGGAATGTACCCTCTAAAAGTTGAAATGTTCCAGCTTCGAGTAGAATAACTCAAGTGGGCATCCTTCTGCTTCAGAATGGGGGCTGCTGTGGAGGACAAGCCAATGGTTCAGGCTGCTGCATGAATGGAAAGGAAGACAGTGTGGTAAGGTGCCTCTGAAATATTTTTTTCCCTATATTTCTGAATTTTAAGGCTTAGCTCTGGCTTGTTCCATGCCAAAGCCCAGTGCTTTTAACTTAGCTGTACTTGTGCAACACCGATTAGACTAAGTTATATTTTGTGCTACTCTTACCTCAGAAAAGTTTCTTTGATGTAATTTAATGTGCCAGTGTGAAAGTGATGCCACTTTTGATTGGCAAAAACCTGTTAGTGTGTTCAGGGTTCAGGTTTTTGACCAGCATACATTAGGAGCAGGAAAAAAATATGTCTGAAGAACCTGAAATACTGGGTCAGGTGGCATCTTTTCACTGTCTTTTCTTTACTCCATGAAACAGTAATAGGGATTTGACTGAAAAAGGGATGAGTTAGGGTTCTGTGTGGATAATTTTCTTCTCTGCTGCTCAGTCATTTGCATTTTCTCTGTCACAGACAATGTTGTCCTCCAGCCTGTTCAATTCTTCTGAGTTCCAGCCATTGGACCCTACACAGGAGCCAATCTTCCCACCAGAGTTAATGGTAAGTTCATTCAAAAGTCCCATTTGTTCACTGGATTCATTGTTCTGCGTGGGGGTTGAGTTATTCTGTGTCTCTGCCCTAAGGAAATGACAATGCAAAAAGTGGACTGGACATTAGGGAAAAAAATTTCCCAGCAAGAGTGGTCAGACATTGGCATGGGCTGGCCAGGGAGGTGGTTGAGTCCAACCCGGAGGTGTTTAGAAGTCATTTGGATGTGGTGCCTGGGGATATAGTTTAGGGGTGAACCTTGGGTTGTGATTGGTGATCTCAGGGGTCTTTTCCAACCTGGATGACTGTAATTTTCTGTGATGCATGGGCATGAATTTTCTGTGATGCATGGGCATGAATTCTTCTCTGCTTTATAAAAGGGAAGGCTTCTAAGCCAGAGTGGTCTAGAAAACATGCAATTCTTGCCCCAGCTGCCTGGCTTTCCTCTCTCTCTCATCATTGCCTTCCTGTTCTTGGGTTGCCTTCCTTTCTGGTCCAGAGGTGGATCAGTTGCCGCCATACTATACTTCAGTTTACTACTCGAGTACGTCCAGGTCTGAGCTAATTGCTCTGTGCTCCTTTTACAGTGGAGAAAGAGAAGTAGGAACTGTGGGATGTAGGTGAATATAGGTTTCAATGAGATGACTTCCCAAAAGCACCAACTTTTCTCCACTCAGTGTAGCAGGATTAGAAGAAAAGTGGTTAATGGAGTTATTCAGCAGAGAGGAGAAACCAGAGCTGCTAGAGAGCCCAAAAACGCTGTTAGCCCGAGAAGCTGTGCCCCATGACCCAGACTGCCTTATCTTTTGGTTTTGAGTGCCTTTTCTAAACATCTCAGCAAGCCTATAAGTAGACATCACCATTGTTTTCTTCTCACAGCCTATAATGTAATTTTCTCTATTAAAATATTCCAATTAGCTCAAACCAGCACACAGGAGCAGAAGTTGTCTGGTTCACACTAACATCAAAAGCTAGGTGAGATTAGTTTCTCTCAGTGTTCAGTTCCTGTCTTTGTGGGGGTATTTTTTCCCTTTAGCAAGTATATCCCAGCCAGGAATCTAGACCAGCATGTGGCATGTTTACAGTTTCCTTCCCATTTAGCAAACAAGTGAAATTTGCTTGTGTATTAGTTTAAAACTAACCTTCTAGCCTGGTTTTAAATTATAAACAAGAAAGAGCAACTTTCTGGACATATTTGAACAAAAGGTAAATAAAATAGGGGATTGGATGCAAAAGAAAAATAGGTCTATATCATTCCATTGACTTGCTGGATGAGGATATAATGTGCTGCACAAACTGTTCTTCCCCTTTCTTTTCTCTTCTTCACTCTGGCTGCTGTTTTTTGCTACACTGACCCTGGCTGAGACTCATCTTGTGCCTAAGTACTGACAGCAGGCTTGTGCCTCTCTGTTTTCTCTCCGTGGGGAGAGCTATGCCCTTTCCCCCTTGTCCAGATGGGTGTGGGGAACAATTCAAGAGGGTCCTTGTGTTGTTTCTTGATTGTAACTATATTTTGTACATATGCATTGTGGTTTATGCTTTTAGGTTTTCTTAGCTTGCTTGTAAATATAGCTTCATTTTCCTTCCAAGCCTTCTGAGCGAGTGATTTAGAATCATAGAATCATCTGGATTGGAAGGCTATCCCCCCTGCATGAGCAGGGACATCCTCAACTAGATCAGGTCCCCTTTCTTTAGTGAGCTTGGCACCTTCTAGGGAGCATCAGTGAAATGATAAAGTCCCAGGTCATTCAACTCTCCAGATTATTTTGGGGGGAATTTCAACCCACCACAACTTGTTCTGCTGCTGCACCCAGTCTAGGTGTGTCATGAGCAGGTTCTCATAAATCACAGCATAGTATCTTTTCAGCCTGAGATAGGTCCCCTCTGTTTCTTCTCTAAGAAGTTCTCCTGCATAAGGGGTGAGGTGATGCAACTGGGGGCCAGTCATGCTAGTCACTGGATGAAGAAATCAAAATGGGAAGCAGAATCCTACAGCTGCTAACCCGAATTTAGCAGTGCTAAAGACTGACATTGAATGGAAAACCTGTTACTTCTGAAATAGCTGAAGCTACAAGTATCTGCCAGAACTTTGCTCAGGTAGAGCTTGCTAGGTAGATATGACAGGAGGATGCACCTGTCAGTATCAGGAGGGCAAAACTTTTGTCAGTGTGAAATGTACTCTTGTCACTTGTAGGAGAAGGGTGGGGAATGGCAAACTATCAACAACACTGTGGTTATCATAGCCACCCTGTCAGTAACTGGACTGAGCTGGAGCCTTGCCTGGCACAGGCATGGGGAGCATGTGAGCAGGGACTCGTGGCTCAGTGTAGGGTCTGAGCTGTCTCTGGATTCATTTTTGCAGACGCAGAGTAAGGTGCAGCAGAAGCAGCTGTGCTTCAGAGGGGAGCGCGTGATGTGGATCCAGCCTACAACTATCAAGGAACTGGTTGCTCTCAAATCCCAGTACCCCAATGCCAAGCTGGTTGTGGGGAACACAGAAGTGGGTAAGAGAAAAAGCTGACTCACATTACGAGCTGCTGGAAAACATTCACAGAATCACTGAGCCTGGAAAAGACCTCTGGGATCATCAACTCCAGCCTATAACCTAACACCATGACATCAGCTAAACCATGCCACCAAGTGCCACATCCAATCTTTTAATCTTTCTTAAACACCTTCAGGGATGGTGATTCCACCACCTCCCTGGGCAGTCCATTCCAGTGCCTAATTACCCTTTCCATGAGGAAGTGCTTCCTAACATCCAACCTAAACCTCCCCTGGCTCAGCTTCATGCCATACCCTCTTGTCCTCTCACAAGTTGCCTGGGAGAAGAGCCCAACCCCCAGCTGACTACAACTTCCTTTTAGGTAGTCGTAGAGAGTGATAAGGTCCCCTTAAAGTCTCCTCTTCTCCAGGCTGAACAACTCCAGCTCCCTCCAGCCCCCTCATCAGTCTTGTTGCATTTCCATGGAGTATTTAGTTAGAACAGTGCAAAAGAAAAACTCCTTTATGGCTCTGCTGTTGAGTAGCTTTTTAATCTTCAAGACTGTATGTTGGAACAAATTTCCTTCTCAAGTAAATTAATCTCAAAGTGAATGTTTTTCTATGTCCCTTGCTTTGCAGGGTGAAATAAAAACCCCTGCTCATCTAGACCTCTGAGCTTTTCTGCTAGTCTTAGAATCATAGAATGGTTTAGGTTGGCAGGGATCTCAAAGATCATCCAGTTCCAACCCCCTGCCATATGCAGGGACACCTCTCACTAGAACAGGTCACTCAAGACCTCATCCAACCTGGCCTTGAAGAAGGGAGCAGCACAGAATAAAACCTCTTCACAATCAAATGAATTCAGTTGTGAAACCTGCATTTGGGAAGATTTTTGAGTGAGTAAACTCCCAAGACATCAATTTTGCCTGGTTTTCCCTCAAATTACATGCTTGTGCAAACAAAGGTGCTGAAGAAGAGTGTTCAGACATGTTTAGTTATCCTGAGCAACTGGCTCAGGAGACACCCCCCAAGCTTTGCATGAATCATTGTATTCATTGTTCTTTCCTGAAGGATTATGTACCAGGTTACACAAGTACTAGCCACAGTGTGTTTAAAGTTATTGTAAGCCTAGAAAAGAGTGTCTAAATTTTCCCTGTGAGCATTCTGGTAATAGTGGAATACAGCTGTTTGTTTGATACCTCTTGGACCTTTTATAATCTGTAACAGATGGCAAAAGAACTGACTCTGCCCTACCAGAGCTGCTGCCACTTCAGTGAAAAATGGGGAACTTGGGTTCCCTGTCACCTGTGTGTAACTGAAGAAGTTTACTTTTCCTTAAGGTATTGAGATGAGGTTAAAGAACATGTTGTACCCAGTGATAATAGCACCAGCCTGGATCCCTGAGATGAATGCTGTCCAGCAAACTGAAACAGGTGAGCAAAAAGAGGCAAAATGCCTCTGAAGTGAGCGAGGACTCCATGGACAATAAAGAGGACATGAAGGAAACTCCCTCAGTTGAAAACTGCTTTCTGTATGCATGGTTGCCTCTTCCTTGCAGGAAACTGAGGGAGTTATAAAAAAAAATAATCATAGAATCATAGAATTGTTTTAGTTGGAAAAGACTTCTAAGATCTTCCAGTCCAACCACTGACCTAATACCACCATGGCCAGTAAAACACATCCCAAAGTACCATGTCCACAGGTTTCTTCAACACCTTCAGTGATGGTGACTCCACCACCTCCCTGGGCAGCCTGTTCTGATGCCTGACTACTCTTGGAGAAATTAAATTTATCCCAACATCCAACCTAAACCTGGCACAATGTCTAACAATTTCCTCTTGTCCTATCACCTGATACTGGGGAGAAGAGACCAGCGCCCACTTCAACTTCCTTTCAGAACGAGCACTGAGGTCCCCCTCAGCTTTCTCTTCTCCAGACTAAACAACCCCAGTTCCCTCAGCTGCTCCTCACCAGCCCTGTTCTCCAGGCCCTTCACCAGCTGTGTTGCCCTTGCCTGGACATGCTGCAGCACTTCAGTGTCCTTCTTGTAGTGTGGTGTCCAAAGCTGAGGTGCAGCCTCACTAGTGCCCAGTACAGGGGCATGATCACTTCCTGGTGCTGCTGGCTACACCATTGTGGATCCAGGCCAAGATGTTGTTGGCCTTCTTGGCCACCTGAGCATATTGCTAGCTCATATTCAGCCAGCTTTCAGCTGGCACCCCCAAGAGCCTTTTCCACCAGGCAACTTTCCAGCCACTCTACCCCGAGCCTGAGAATCAAAGGCTGGAAGGTAGATATTTTTTTCTGTTTTGTCCATGATGTTGTATGTAATTTAACTGGGTTAAGAGTGGGTTTCAATGAACAATCCTTTTCTTTTTTTCCTTAGAAATATTAAAAAATTAGTAACTGGGGGAAGATGCTGGATTTTCACAGTCTAAGTGACTAAGTGAAACACTGCATTTATCTTCAGTGTGGAAACAAGCCAACCTTATAAACAACCAGAAATAATTAAGACAAGGGAGTGCATGTGGCCTGATGCATGGTGGCACCTTTAAGGTGTGAAACTGGAAAGGACTTTCTCCTTTATCTCCAAGGATAAGCCAATACCTATAGGAGGGCAATACTATCCATAATGCACTGAGGCAAAAGGGCAGTGGGTCACTGTCATGTGAGAAGCACTACTGCCATGAGCTGTGATGTAAAGGTGAATTTTGATTTGATAGCAACATGCAGTGCATACACAATAGTCTGGTGTGACTGAAGGTCTGTTCTAAACCTGTCTGTCAGTGATGCCTAAGCTTTGTAGACATAGAACCATTCTGTACCTTGCCATTTGGGAGAACAACCACTCTTTTCTCTTGCTCGTTTACAGGGGTTACCTTTGGTGCTGCCTGTACCCTGAGCTCAGTAGAGGAGGTGCTGAAAAAAGTGGTAGCAGAGCTTCCTCCTTACAAAACGGAGATCTTCCAGGCTGTCCTTGAGCAGCTGCGGTGGTTTGCAGGGCCACAGATCAGGAACGTTGCCGTAAGTGACTTGGGAGCCTCCAGGGCTGGAGTTTAAAGCTCAATCTGAAGCAGCTGGCCTGCCTCGTTCTGTTGTTGGTGTGCTTGTGCCTCTTGCCTGAGAACATTTGCAAACCTAGGCAAAGAAGTTAGGACGCATGAGCCAACCTCAGGAACTCACAGCAGCATCGATCTCAGCTGCTACACTGGTATCGTGCTACACTGGTATTGTGGGTTTAGCAAGCAAGGGAAACATGGCAGTTGTCCAGGTCTCCCATTGCTGTTATCAAGATAAGTGGATGAAACTGCTGTAAGATTTCTCTATTTTAATAAAAATTGATTTAGAGTAGTGGACAAACTTGAAAGAGGCAGGTGTGTAGATTTTTGACAACACAACTAAGGTAGGCATAGTGTTAATGCACCACATCTGGCAATTTTTCCTTTAGTTTCAAAGGGAAAGAGGAGAAGGGTTCAGTATCTTCAAACTCCATGTAGTGGAAGAAAATGTGTCAATCAAACAGATGAATCAACCCAACAAGCACAAAATCTGTATTGCAGCCCTACGTTTGTATTGCACCCAAAAAAGTTGGGATCCTGAATGTTACTGAGGAGATGCTCTGAGCTTTCATGGATCTTCCCTTAATTGCAGCTACAGTGATTGAATTTTGGTGCTGTTGAACCTACATGATTTGAGCATAAGATAGTTCTGATGCATTACCCAAAGACTGTCCTTAAACCTGCTTCAGGCAAATGTTGGTATTGACTGGGACAGCAACTGGTTTTGTGGGGGTTATGTTTTCCCACTTCACCAAATGCCTGCAATGACTGAGTGAGCAAACAGAATTTATTAAAACAAACTCATGCAGAGCTAACCTCTAGCGCATGGAGTAATCAGGATGCTATAGCTGTGTCTTCAGGGGTTTTAATGTGTTTCTGATGCATGTATTATACTTCCAGGCTCTTGGTGGGAACATAATGACAGCAAGCCCAATTTCTGACTTAAATCCTGTGTTAATGGCAAGTGGAAGCAAACTGACTTTGATATCCAATGGTAAGTTACATTTCCCTGTGGTGATAAGGGCAGTGGGATAGTCGACAGTCTTCTGTCTGAATCGCTGGGTCACATCAGAACTTGAAAGTGGGAGTTAACACTGTGTAAAACAGGATTAGTCAGCATCCTCAGGGGTTTTGTCTTTTGTGAGGATGGAGTCCCAAGGCTATGCCTAAGGATGGTTTAGTGAAGAATTTCCAACTTCAGTGCCAGAATGAATCTCTGCTACTGGGCAAGCACTTACAGACACATCCTTGTGAAGAGCTGGTTGAAGATATTTGTTCATGAGAAACCACAGGCCTGAAATTGTTTCTGCCACTATCATATTTTGATCCATGTGAATTTCTCAGATAATGATTGAAGCTTGTTTGATATGTTGTTGAGGTTTTTTTTTTACTATAAAGTAAGCCAAATGCTTCTGTTTGTATTTGCTCTTAGGAAGATTATTTTTTAAACAGGATCCTTGAAGTAAGTGGGGTTGTCTGATCAGTGTCTATCTCTTGTACTGGTTTGTGTAGAGGAAAGAAGGAATTACACGGGGGTGTTGGGAATTGGCTCACCTGGAGGCTCAGCTTGAATTGGTTAAAGAAGGAGACAGGTGTCTCTGATCAAACAGAACTAGGCAGAATGTCTCTTACACTCCATAAGGACGAAGTAAATCTGAGACAAACCTTCCCAATTTGATGAAAGAAGGTGGCAAAATGAAAACTGAGAGCAAATCAAGTGTGACTTGTGTAGTTTAAAGGCTTTTTCACACACCCTGTTGCCATTCTTCATTGGAGTTACTCATCTCTCCTTGGTCCACAGGGGGCAAAAGGACCATCACAATGGATGAGAAGTTTTTCACTGGCTACAGAAAGACAATAGTTAAGCCTGAAGAAATACTTCTCTCTGTTGAAATACCCTACAGCAAGAAGGTAAGCTTGTAGGAAAAGATTTCAGTCTATGGAGATAAAACGCTGTTATTTCAGTGTTAGTTTCAATGTTAAGCACTTTTTCTCCTTGGAGGCTGACCTCCAATAGCTTCTGTAATCCCAAGTGGTCAAGGGAGCAAACCTGGAGAAAACCTAGCAACTTGCACATTTTGACAAGCAAGGGGAGCTGGGCTCTCTGATGAAGTCCAGTAAGCCCAAGAGTTTTTCTAGTGGAAGAAATATGAATTTTACTTTATTGTCTGGAGCTTTTTTGAGTGCATTCAGTAGTGATGAAAGGTGTCAAAGTGATGTTCCCAGAGGTCTAAGTTCTGTGTCCAAAATAGCCAGCAAAGATACTAGCAGTTTGTGAAGTGAAAAGAAGGTTCCCAAGGTTCCTGCTTAATTTATTTGACTTGAAATGGGAGGAGGAGGGGAGGGGAAATGGGAAAAAGTGTGTGTGGGTAAGAAGTAAGTTCAGTTTCTGCATCCTTGCCTTGCAAGACCAAAACTATGAGAACTGACTACAAGGGCTTTTGGCAATGTGGATTTATAGCCTCAAATGAAGCTGCAAAGCTTCCTTCAAACGGAACAATGAACACTTCCCATCCACAGCAGCATGAATCCTACATATGACATAAAAATCCCTTTTCCATGTAGGGAATATCAGGCTGTCATTTTATGTCTGTGAAAGTATTTTTTTGTTTTTAGGGCTTGGGGTTACAAGTTGTAAGATGCAAGGATTCACAATGTAGGATGCTGATGGAGTGGGTCCAGAGGATGGCCACAATGATGACTGGGAGGCTGGAGCACCTCTCCTGCAAGAACAGGCTGAGGGAGCTGGGGTTGTTCAGACTGGAGAAGAAGAGGCTCTAGGGAGACCTAATAGCAGCTTTCTAGTACCTGAAGTGGGCTACAAGAAGGCTGCAGAGGGACTGTTTGCAAAAGCCTGCAGTGATAGGACAAGGGGCAATGATTTGAAATTAGAGAGGAGCAGATTTAGATTAGATGTTAGGAACAAGTTTTGTGCCATGAGGGTGCTGGAACTCTAAACCAGATTGCCCAAGCAGATAGATGATGCTCCATCCCTGGAGATATTCA
>VWYK01121659.1:8202-19301 GCA_013399775.1 Semnornis frantzii
ATGAAAGCACTGAAGAGATAAAGGAATCAATTTGCCACAATTAAAAGAGACCAGATGTAGGTTAGGGCTAAGGTCTTAAGCCCCACCCTTTCCACTTTCAAAATTGGAGTATGTGCCTGTAGTAAAATTTTCTTAAAGAGAAAGAAGATAAGAAAGCTTCAAGTACTGCACATATTCAAGAATTACTTGAAACTTGTTAGTGTTATCCTTACTCTGGGCCAGCAGACCTTTGCACAAGGGTGCAGTTCTGTCATTTTCTTTTCCTGCTGTGGAAGGAAAAAAACAGCACCTAAAGTTTCCTCAAACTCTGAAAATCATAAAAGAAAAAGAAAACAAAAACAAAAAAGAGAGCGTTGAGTGTCTTACTGGAACAAGAATAAAGAAAAGAATGTAATGCCAGACAATACAGTACAAAGGAAAAGAACAAAAAGCCACAAAGAAGTTCATGTGAGGCCAAGACTGATAGGCAGATGCATGACTGCTTTCTTGTGTTCTTTGCTCTTTGAAATCTGGTACACATCTTCACCTCACAGTACTATGCATCCATCAGTCCCACATGTCCATCCAGTTTTGCTGCAACACTAATGGAGGCTTCCAGTGGTTCCTCCTCTTGCTTTGGGAACCCATCTCCTCAGTGTAACATGCAGTGCTGCTTAGTATCAAGACACAATGATCACAGCCATTTTCACCTTTTCAAGGCTAGTGTTTTTGTTACGACATGTATAGCTACTAAAAGGAAGACAAGGGTAGTGCCCACCACTAGGTCTCACCAGCCTCTGCTATGCCAGAGGATGGGTTGCTCAGGCAAAAGCCACACTGAGCTAACTTGTGATTTTTCCTGTAAAACCAGGAAAAGGTAAAGCCTCCGAATTTACTGTCCAGGTGACTGCTAGGCATGAGGAACACGATTTAACTAATATGTATCTTCAGTAAACAACTTTTCCAAGTTCAAGCTTGCCCCTTTTATGAAGAAATTCCTTGCTTCACCAACAGAACAGAAAGAAGAACAACATAGATTTATGCTTTACTCCTCTTGTCCAGCTGACAACTAAGAAAGCTTTGTCCTTCCTCCTCAATCAACCAACAAGAATCATTTTGTTAGGGGAAACTATTCTTTAAATTAACCAAGGATCTCTTACTTTCTGAAGAAAAATTGGCTCCTTGGCTTCCAAATTTGAGAGATGAAAGGTCATTTTCAGTTTTGTCTTCAAAATTAAAGAACAGCGTCGGTACATTATTTAGTATACAACTCCCCGCTCAGCAACAGACAGCCCCAAAATTTTCACAGATTTCATGTATTACTGTCTTCTGAGATGCTCTTATCTACACAGGAATTGTTCCACACAAGATTTAAGTACACATTTTTAATGTTACTTCTTACTGTAAAACATTCCGCTGGATAGAAGACTACTTTTTCTACCAATAATAACTGGTCCTAATTTAATGCAATTTCCACAGTTTATTTCATCCTATTCTACTTTAATACCAATCAGGTATTTCCTCACTTAAAAATGCATGGGAGTAATGTGAAGAAACATCCACCTACCATGAAAAGGGCTTCATAGTTTTCAATCATTTTCTGTACGACGGCTATGATAGCAGTACTCTCTTCAGCTCGAGCTGAACTCTGAACTGAGAATTCTTTGTCCGTAGATTTCTGCTTGTGCAACAAGTTAGGGCCGAAGATGGTAGCCAGGTTAAGTGATGTCATTTTGTTCCCAGTAATCTAGAAAACAGAATATAAATGGAGTCTCCAAGGCCCTAATTCATATAGATCTGTATATGGACACATCTATAACACGCCATCCCCCGCCCAGTTTGGTCGTTCATCAAAACCAAACCCGAGTCCAAGTCAAATAAAAATGAATAATTTTTAGTCTCGTTTGGACATCTCTGCAACAAGCACTGTGAATTTCTGACTGTATTTTCAAATGGATTGAAGGAGTAGAAAGTGGAAGTGCTGTGTAAAGTTAGTTCCCTTGGAAGGTCAGCAGCAGCTTACTTCTGAACTCCCTCTTACTTCACCACCTCAGCGTATTACCATATCTTAAGACCAAACACTACAGTTAGATTTCTCAAGTAGCACTCACATTTTGAAATAGATACAGTGTGGAAAAAAACCCCATACTTTCCTATGCTTAAACAGGTTTGATATTTAAGAAGTATGCTCTTTTTTGTTAGTATTTTACTGTCTTTTTTACCTTTTTTCTAGAATATGCCAAATATATTTGTTTGTTGTGTGGGGTGTTTTGCTTTGTTTTGCTGTGTTGGCTGTTTTTTAAATTTTATTTTACTTTATTATTTTTTATCTTAAAACTCTGTACTGAAAGTAATAGCAACCTGATTTTGAAAGGAGGAGAAAGGTAGTAATACTAGACTAGATAGAAATTATATGAAAAATAGTTTGGATAGGTTATTAAATAAAAATTTTCAGTCATAATTGGGATTAGACTACACTTTCCCCTTCTTTTAACAGAGCAAAAAGCAGGGGGCATGTGCTACTTCTCAGTGTCTCCACTTGGTTGCTATTCTGGGAATGCAGAAGATGGTGCCAGCAGTTTGACTACATAAGACTTCAAGTGAATTTCTTGCAGGCTCTTTTTAAAGAGAAAAAAAAAATAATGAAGAGTTATTTTTCATCTGTTTCAGTTACATTTGAACTGATTAATAATAATAATATTTAAAAAAAAGACAGGAGGAGCAGCACCAAAAAGAGGCAGTAAACATAGCATTTCAAGAAATTAGTGGTACAGACCACGTATTTTCTAAGTGGTATTTTAATTTTTTTTTTCATAGTTTGTAATTTACTGAACACTCTAGTTAGACTTACAACTGTTCAATGATTACACCTGGTTTATTTTTTACAGAGTTCAACTACATAGCATAGAGATGATGGTCAAAGCAGCTTTTCCTTTAAGTGGTGCGATCACTACGTAATCTTGGAAACACATCTGCAGTAAGTGGGTGCATGGGCAGCTGCAACAAATATATTGGCTCTCTGTTTAGAGACTTATCCCAGCACACTCACTTATTTGTGCACCACCACACACCAAGATGTTTTTCAGGTGATCTGCTTTTTAAACGCTGCCAGACTACTGAGCCACCAAGAACGCACAGGCGCATTGGTGCCTTGAGTCTTGCCAGCGGCCGCCTTTGGCTGTGCCTGGATCTGCATGTGTAGGCTGTCTGCACAACCAGAGTCTTTTCTTAAGGGCAACCTCAGGGTATTCCTTAAAAAAGTGTAAATACATCCTATGAAATTAACTGAAAGAATAATTTTAATGATGTTATTAATTTGTCTTCATAAGAGAAGGGCTTTTGAAAGGAATCACAAAGAGAGCCTATGTGCCAAAGGCAGGCTACTTTGCTTCCAGTGATAGCAAACATTCTGCTAAAATACCTTCTCTTGCCCTGTATGCTTTTATTCACTTAATTATTCATGAATAGCTTAAACAACTGTGAGCAGAATACTGTATTATCTATAAAAGGTATCCGATTGCACATTACGTCCCTGACACTTACAATACTGCCAAGATAGCTTACATAAATTTGCCTTGCCAAAATACCTGTAGCAGAGCTGATGTACTGTAAATGGGAATAAAAATGCCTTTAGTACAACTGTTGGGCCAAACCAACTCTCATATGCAGCATCTTTTAGCCCTGCAATATGATCCTCTTGGATACATTCCTGAACCAACAGAGAACTCTTTGCAAGACCAGTGGGACCACGACCTTAGCTGGCTTATACAAGTTTTTAAGAACAGTAAAATCGTTACAGGCTGCTCTTTTTAAACGCTTTCCATTATAGTTGTGTAGTTTTTTTTATCAGCTCCATGCTGAGAACAAAAATAATATCATTTAAAGAAGATTTAGAAGTGAAGTAGGTCTTGAAGTCACAAACAACACACTGGAAGTTAAGGCAGAAATGCAGCAAAACTTGCTCTCAAAGTGCCAATTGTTAAAACCAGCCAAATGTAAAAGATATTCAAATTTGACAGAAGTCAGCAGGATTTTTCAAAATTCTCTAGGCATTTTAGAAGAGCCTCAGGAGTAACCTCAGATGTAGTCTCTGCTGCAGTTCAGAAAACAGACAAGTCCTCCTCATAGATGAAGGTTTAAAATGTTGTCAAAAAGTGACAAACTGTATTCATCTATTTCAAAGTTACCAGAGTTGCCACCTTTTGCAGAGTAGCCCACCAGTTCAAGCAATTTCCTGGTAGAAAATGGGAAGACTGAATTTCCAGATTTTCTGTAGTCTAAACAGTGCAAATGCACACATATTGATGCTCAGAGATATAGTTCAGTGACATGGCTATGGGTGTTCTTCTTTCTTTGAGGTGGATGTACTCCAACCTCTCCACTGAATTTGGTCCAGAATGTAACAGTAAGGTGGTCAGAAAGAAAAAAAGGCAAAGATGGACCCTGACTTAAACTAGTGATTAGGTCTGTCAATTGCAAGAATAAAACTGGAGTTTTTGTCTCCTATGTTTCATTCTCCACTACCCAGTGCACACAAGGAATCTAAGAGAACCAAGGTGCAAACTGCTACATCCAAAGGTCATATATGAAAGCAACAACAGAATGAAAAGAGAATGAAAAAGCATGTTCTTTACTGCCTGGCATTTTTCTGTGCCAGTACTTTTTCTACAGAATACAATAGGATAGAACAAGGTGGAGAGAAAGGATGGTAACATTAGACATTCTTAACAAGACTGATTATGCTGTGAGTCTCCCAAAGGAAGTGGTAGGTCCTTTACAGATTAAGTCATAAAAAAATTAAACTTTCATAGCCCTGAGAATATAGTAAACAGCTAAATGGCAAATGTACAAGCAAGAATATGAAAGCTCTTCCATCTTTCAGGGGTATGTCACCATCATGTTTGTTTCACAGCTTTAAAGATATTTCTTCAGATCATGGAGTCAAAGGAAACAAGTGACCAGGACTTACCTCTTGGCCATCTTTGTCTGTGGTGTCTTCTGCATGGCCAGCCACTGTGGAGAGGAACTGCAGCAGCCGGTGTAGAGTATCGCAGTTACAGGGAGGTAGAAGATAAATGAGAAGCTGTAAGGTGCTTAGCTGTTCATCTGGTTCTAATACTACAGGAGGAAAAAAATACATTCTAAGAAAAATCACTCCAACTAACCTAAAAGCAGAACAAATATACTGTTCCCAGCCCAAAGAAAGCTGTAAGAATAGGTTTAAGGGTGATTTTCCTTATCATAACGGGAAGAAAAAGAGAAAACTCTAAGGAAACATTAGAAGTGTGGCAAATGATGTTATGGGATTCTTGCTTTGGTTGGTCAACATTTTGCTCACAAGTTCATAGAATCTTTTCCCAGTCTATGAGAGCAAAATTCATCTTGCATATTCCATCACTGTCACTGGATACAAAAATTCTGCTTAAATATCTATTTACTGCACTAACTTTGGTATAGCTATTGGGCACTACTGGGAAGCATTCCAGTCAGCTTTATGCTTTGGCCAATTTAAATGAGTATTCTTGCAATTTCACATCTTGTGGAGATACTGGGAAAAGTAATAGAGATAAAAAAGACATTCTGCAAACTCCATCACTATAATCATCCAAAATGCAGTAGTAGCCAGTGACAAAGGTGGACCAGAGGCAGGTTCTCTGACATGATGGTTACAAAGAATCTGAAGAACATATACCAGGCAGTAGCTTAAAGGGTTCAACTTTACTTTTTCCCAAAACTGTGACTGTCTGTACTCAGGCCTTACTAACACATTTTGAAATATTTGATATGATTACTTTGGGGACCATTAACTATGATGAAACTTGAAATTCTGAAGCTCATTTTTTGAAGCAAGACTGGGATTTTGGTCAGTAAATAATTCCTAACAATTGAAAGCATTAATACTGCTAAGATACCAAGATTCAAACGTAAGTCTGTTATTTGATACCAATGACAAGAGTCAGGATTTAATAGATAACAAGAATCACATCCTATATATTACTACAGGTATAATAAGTGAAACCTTTGTTGTTCTTGTTTTCTAGGCTACACATGGCAGGAAAATGAAGGAAAGAGCTTAGCATATTTATACTACACAAATCAAGGATAAGAGTATTAAATGCACAGGAAAAAAGATTACAGTTTGTAGAAATCAAAGAATTAAAAGACGTAAACTTCTGAAAATCGGTAAATGAAGACGCTGTAGAGCTCACAGAGAGTGTTGATGAAAGGTGTATAAAGTTCTCTGGTGAGAAGAGGGTCAGGCATGTCACGCAGAAATTCCTTCAACAAAGCAGCAACATCATGAATGCTGTGCTCTTCATCTAATACAACATCTACACCCCGGTCAAATTCTTCACGTAACTGAAAAAGATCATGACACAAAACCACAGTAAATTCATTTTCCCAAATAGCACATCCCAAAGAAGAAAATAGTTAAAGATATAGATCAACTTATTTTCACTTTTGAGACTGGGTATGCCGAGTTTTTGGTAAGGTCAAAAGTATAATTAATGTCTAATTGTTGTTTATTCCATGACACATAACTTAAGGTTGGTAGTGGACTGTAAGGGAACGCAGTTCTTTCCTTCTAGCTAATCATGGTATTCTTTTATCAAAAAATGTGACTTAAGTAAATACAATTTTTGCAAAAGTGTAGGATTAATATCAAAGGCAGAATCCAGGGTGAGAAAGTGAAGCTGCAAGAAAAGTTTTCTTATACCACCTTACTGTATTATTGTTAGATTTTAGGACCAGAAAGACTATAATTGCCTTTCAAAATATTTATGGTTTTGTACAATAATGTTAAGACAATGTCAATATCCACCAAACTCATATTTCTCTTCTGATTTAAGACTGTATTTATGCATAAGCAGCAAGCAGGTAGGTTCACTAAGACTTCATGGCATTTGTCCACACACATCCTGTTGCCTACTCTAATTTAGTTACATTCACTAAGTGACTGTCACTAAGGAGTTAACAAACAGCAAGCTAACAGCGTTAAAGGTATCCCTGTTTTCTTCCAGTTACAGTCCTCAGGCAAATTCTGTGTCATTCAAAGGCATCACACTTCCCAAAGGCAGAAGAAACCTCTTTCCCATATACAATACACTTTATGAAAAGATAAAAGCCTGCCTTTATGGAGAGATTTTCCAGCACCAAGAATATTATCATAGTATTTTCTTCAAGCTGAAAGCTTTCTTTTACTCTTTTCATTTTGAAAATAATCAAGATGTTTTAAAACTATTTGCTTGGAAATTTTTGTATCTTTGCTAATATTATGAAGTATCATGATCTCACACATATCTTCTCTGAGAGTAATTACACCTAGATCTTACTGAACAAGACAAAATTTGAGCTATTATATCAAAAGACAAAATAAGGTAAAGTTGCAAGCAAAATGCAGCTGTGATAATCCATGGCAAATCCTGATCACAGGCCAAGTTATCTTGAGCGTGTGCAGTCAAAGAATGTAGAAATCCCACATTTTAAGCCTAAATTGTGCTTTCATAAGTGCTGTGAAATGTATTCTATAAAAGCTACAAACTCTTTTCTAATCTGACTACTTTTAACATTACTAGTATCAGTCATTACTAATAATGAAAAATTACATTATGAAGACCAGAATTTGTTCTTTATCTAGTATTATGCTACCTCCTGCTGATTTGTGATCAAAGGTTTTCCACGACCAACTTGGAGATTTCATTCCCAGGTCAACTCTGCTCTTTCACCTGCAGAGCTGCCACCAGGTCGCCAGGCCTAGCATAGAGGGCTGCCCTCTCTAAGCTCAGCAATGATGCTCTCTGCTCAAGCATCTGTATGATTTCTGGGCACAAGCTGCTACCTGCTATCCCTATGTGCCACACCTACCACCTTCGGCCAACACTAGCTCAGGAATCTTTGTCCTACACCCCACTGATATGAAGGAGGCAGTTTTTAATAGGCATGCTTTTCTAGATTTTTCTCTTCCTGTTCACCAACTAAAAACTCCACTGGCACATGTATTTACCTACCTAGGTATTTATTGCAATAGACTGTAGTTGAAATAGGGTACTTTCTAGCTGGGGAGAAAGGGAAACAAAACAAGAAAACTTTCTGCACAAAAAAACCTAATGAACAGCTGCAAAAGCACAGCAAAATCTGAGTACTGGGTTTGGCTTTCCACAGTTCAGTAAATGAGTGGAATTTTAATTGAATCCAGACTTTCCCATGTGCTCATGTTGACAGTGTTTATTATTGTAACTCCAAGGGCCAAACTGATGTTTCTATATTGTTTAACAAAATACATCAGTTCATCTAGTTCAATAAATTAGTCCATGCAATAGAATACATAAATACTCAAATATCTTTAGTTCCTCAGCTTTTGAAAACACAGTAAATAAAAAAAATGGTGAAAGCTATTGATGTTCAAAGCCTGTCTTAGTTTATAAGGAGATGATACAAGACCTCTGCTTTTTTCCTAAAGGTATGATGCAACTGTACTCTACCCCTGAGGGACAATATATGTTTCGATATTGAAGCTTATAATGTAAATGACAGACAACTTACTTTTCAATACTTAGTTCAGTGTCGATCTAAAAACTGCCTCTGCAGACCATGAATGCTTTTGGTTTTGTTACACCAGCAACTTGGTAATAGAAAGTGATAGATAATAAGCTACAAATGAGTAGGCTGTACTGTCTTACTAGCTAGAATCAAGTCAATTTCACTACCCAAAGTAACTTTCCAGAGCATCAAACATTACTCTGTGTATTTTTTGCAAGAACTGTTACTTCTGAGATCAAATGCAGTCAGGTTTTCCTTTGGTTTTTGTTTTTTGGGTTTTTTTCCTGGGTTTGGGGGTTGTTGTTGGGTTTTTTTGTTTTGTTTTGTTTGTGGGTTTTATGTGTGTGGGGTTTTGTTGTTTGTTGTTTTTTTTTTAAATCTTTTTGGCCTTTTATTTCCTGTAGCTTCTTACCCTTTCCCTAAGCATCACACAAGCATTAAACACCACTAGCTACTGCTCTAATTCAAAGTGTATTGACAGCTTCTGGGAATAACAATGCAATATCTAGGGCTGAGGAAACACCCACTTCTGACAGTCTCTGGAACATCACTGCACACTGTCCTTGCTTTTTCAACATTTGGCTGAGACTAGGACTTGGATGAGTTTGTTCTGACCTTCAAGTTTAACAAGGGTAAAAGAAAGGTGATACTTGGGAGCAGCAATTTGAGGGTCAAAGAGATTGTTCTGTACTTGCATATTTTCTCATACTGTGATTTCTTCAAAAAAGATTTACAGTTTGGGTTTACTTTGGGAGTTTCAGCTGTTTTTGAGATGAAAGTAGCAGCCAAGATTTTTTTTCCCCTACAGTGTAACCTTTGGAAAATTTCATCACCGTAGTCTATTTGGATCTTCAGTCCTGTGCTGCTTCTGCCAGAGCAAAACATACAGAGACTGTTACCCTGCTGAGAAACTGACAAGGATTTTACTAGATGTAGAAGATAACTGGAAGATAACTATAAGCTATCAAGAAACTAATAAAGTCACTGACCCAGAAAGTCTGAATTCCACCAGGTGACTGATGGAGAGGAAATCAGGTTTGTTTGTATCACAGCTGATGAAGGAAAAGTGTATCCACATCCACTCACCTGTCTTACTCTCTTTTTTGAGCTTCCAACTCTGAATATTCCTACTGTCTGGAGACCTGCAAGTGTAGAACATCAGACAACTCTTTAATTGGTTAATTTTCTGCTGAAAATTGCATTGAACCAAAACAATCTGGGTTATGTGTGTACTTAAAAGTGTAAAAATCCCAATCTTTTTTCTCTACAAACATGTAATTACCCTGTTGAAGCAAAGCTCAGATGTCTTGGATTAAGAGGCCATCTAGTGTAGTTTTTAAGGACCTCACATCACCTAATCTGCAAAATGGCATGTCCATGACATTTTCTATGATGCCAACTTTCTAGTGCCACTGCTGCAACATGATGGACAGAGGCACCACTCATTGCTTGGAGGTGTATTTCCTGGACAGACATCAAAAGAAACAGGCAATAAAATAACTAAATACTTGGGCACTGAGCTGTGTCTTTGCATACAAGACACAGGTGGTGCTTGGGGTTACCTGCTGACTCTTTAGTGCCTCTCAAGACAAAGCTGAGAGTTTCCTTCCATGGGACATAAGTAGGGCACTCAGGCAGGTTATGAGAGGGAAGAATTCTGCTTGGGGGTTGCGTCCAGTGGCCCAAAATTACCTGAGATCATTCTGCCAGGGGGCACTAGAGTGTACTCTTGGAAAATGCACCAAAACCTCATACAGTTTCTTTACAAAGAAACTTTAATGAAAGCAGGTATTTTAGTTAAAAATGTTGTATGAAATCTTTGTTATAACAGGCAGTTATACAGCATAAAAAATAAATCTCACAGATGTTCAAATGTCATAAAATCATAGTGTCTAAAGGATTCTCAGCTGGATAGATTTTTGGCTAACTCAGACACATTAATGTTCTCCAAACTCACCTACCCTTGCTTAAAAGGACAGAAGTCATTCACCTTGAACTTAATCATCCCCACACTTGTCAGCCTGGCATTTAATCTTTGTAAAAGGGCTAACAATGGCTCTCTTTCAGAAGTTTTATTTTATACACTTCTATGCATCATGGTTTTCAGTTATGTAATGGACAGGCTGTGAGAGTTGGGACTGTTCAGCCTGGAGAAGAGAAGGTTCCAGTGAGACCTTACAGTGGCCTTCTAGTGCCTGCAGGTGCCAGCAAAGCAAACAAGCCAGCCAGCCAGCCATCAAGAAATGGACTTTTCACAGTGGCTTTCAGTGATAGGTGTCGTGGTAGGCCTAGGCAAGCCAAATTGGGTTTATACTTTTCCTGGCTTGCCCAGACATATTTTTCTGCTTTCCTCCTGCTGTTTTGGGGGAGAGCAACGGCGGGAAAAGGGACAAAGGGCCTGGCGCCACTGAGTCTGGGGTCCCTTGCCTGACCAAACCCTGTGATAAACAGGGTGCACGGGGCTGCCTTGTGCAGGGCCCGTGTTCTTCCCGAAGAAGGGTGGAGCAGGCCTATGGTTTCACCTAATATGGGCAAATCTTGGCTAACTGCCATTTCATTGGCTGTCCTGTGTCCAAAGG
>VWYK01121664.1:6071-17209 GCA_013399775.1 Semnornis frantzii
GGGAAAGGGCAAACTGTGCTTAATTGTGATTGTCTCCTTGCTGTTCTCCGAGCCTCTCAAAAGGGTTGTGCTCTGAGGCGCTTTGTGTTACCGAGCTGTGCACACAGAGCCCTTGTGGGAGTTCATGAATATCACTGGATTTTTCATGGAATTGTTTCAGTTTGAGATGATCTCTAAGATCATTGAGTCTAACCACCAACCCACCACCACCATAGCCATCAAACTGTGCCCTAGAGTACTGCGTCCACATGTTTTTTAGCACCACATCCAGCCATGGTGACTCTACTACCTCCCTGGAAAGCTTATTCCAATGTTTGAGCACTCTTTCAATAAAGATTACTTCCTAATATCCAAACAAAACCCCCCCCACACAATAATTTCATACATGTAATAAACAGTTCTTGTAGCTTTGGATGAGTTGAGCAAATGTCACTTTTTTTTGGTTCCATCGATAGTTTGCCTCTACATAGAGAAAACTTTTAGCTTAAGGAGTATTATAGAGGAACCTTGATATATTTGCTTCTTTATTTTGATCTATCTTTGCCAAATATTTATAAAATTCAGAGAATCAGTCAGATTCAGATATGACCATGCTGGTTCAAATGTGGTTGTGAGATTCAGATATGACCATGCTGGTTCAGATATGGCTGTGAGATTCAGATATGGCCATACTGGTTCAGATATGGCTGTGGTATTCAGACATGACCATACTGGTTCAGACATAGAATCATAGAATGGTAAGGTTGGAAGGGACCTTAAGGATCACCCAGTTCCAACCCCCTGCCATAGGCAGGGACACCTCCCACTAGTACAGGTCACTCATACAGCCATGAGGTTCAGATATGGCCACGAAATTCAGATATGGTCATGCTGCTTCAGAGCAACAATCTGGGACTAAAACACATACACAGAATGGTAGAAAGGTTTGGGTAGGAATAGACCTTTAAATGTCATCTAGTTCCACCTGCCCTGCGGTCAGCAAGGACATCTTCAATNCAACCCCCTGCCATAGGCAGGGACACCTCCCACTAGAACAGGTTGCTCAAGGTCTCATCCAATAGGGTCCTGAACACCTCCAGGGAGGTTGTGGAGCACAAAATCACTGAATGTGATCACATTCTGTGATTCTGTGCTCCACAACCTCCCTGGGTAACCTGTGCCAGTGTTTCACCACCCTCACTGGAAGGGACTTCTTCCTAACATCCAGTTTTAATTTCCCATCTGCCAGTTCAAACCCATTCCTCTTCCTGCTGTCATTCCAAGACCTTGTCAATAGCCCCTCCTCAACCCTTCAGATACTGGAAGGCCAGACCAAGGTCTCCTGGAAGCCTTCTCCAGGCTGCAGAGCCCCAACTCTCTCAGCCTGTCCTCACAGTAGAGCTGCTGCAGCCCTCTGAGCATCATTGTGGCCTCATCTCTAGCTTCATCAGTACAAAGCCACCTGATGGATGCAAACCAGAGATGGAAATTTCTAAATGACCACATCTTGAGGAAAATTCTAAGGACACTATCAAAAAACTTGTGGCAACAATTTTTCTCTCTTTCTCAGTGATATCAACAGATGTTCTGCATGCACTGACTTCTTTTAGTTTTTACTTTTTAGCTTTTGAAATAATTGGAATAATAGAGTGGTTTGGCTTGGAATAAACCTTCAAAGGTCATCAAGTCCAACTTCCCTGTAAGCAGCAGGGACATCTGCAACTAAATCAAGTTGTTCAGAGCCTTGTCCAACCTGACCTGGGATGAAGGACCTGTGAGCAACCTGGATAGTATTTCACCACCCTCAGTACAAAAATTTCTTCCTTAGATTGGCACTGATGCTAAAGGGAGAGCTGATGTGCAAGAGTCTGCTAGATATTAGAGGTCCTACCAAAAAGAGTACTTTGAAAAGAGGCAATCAGAGGTACTGAAAAGATCTCTTATCTTGGTTTCACTCTTGCAGTGAGCAGCAGAAGTGATCACTTAACCAGTTTCATTCAGCTCTTTTCAATCACTTGCAGGGATGAGAAAGTTGTTGGAGAGATATCACTGGAGGCTCTGGGATTTTCTTCTGAAGTCATTCTGAATTAGCTGCTAATGGGGAGCTTTCTTTGATAGCTCTTTTATAATTAAATGCAGCTGGATGGAAATGAACCACAAAGGGAACTCAAGTTTGTTTATCATTACTTCTGACTTTGTTAGCAGATGTTTTCTGAGTACCATGGTAGCTTGTTTAATTTGTCTCCCTGTAATGTGAAGCAGGTAAACCTTGATTAATAAACTGACAAGTACATTCCTTAATTCATTTTAGAAGTTTCCCCTCTATGTCTGTGGGAGCACATGTGCCAAATCCCCAAAGAAAGAAAAGAGCTGTTTGGGTTTGGTTATTTTTTTAACTGTTATTTTTAAGCCTGAAGCCAGCTGAAAACGTGCTCGTTGGTCACACAGCCTTCACCTTGTCATGGACACAGCCACTGGCAAACTCTTGCCATGTGTGAGAACTGCACATGTTGCATTCCCTCTCCTCTGCTAATTTATGAACAAGCAGTCACCTTAGCTTAAAGGTTATTTAGTTGTATATTAACTGCATTGGAAGTAGCTTTAATTCATAGAATCGTAGAATCATAGAATGGTTTAGGCTGGAAGGGACCTCAAAGCTCAGCCAGTTCCAACCCCCTGCCATAGGCAGGGACACCTCCCATTGGAACAGGTTGCTCAAGGCCTTGTCCAACCTGGTCCTGAACACCTCCCTGGGCAACCTGTGCCAGTGTCTCACCACCCTCCCTGCAAACAACTTCCTCCTAACATCCACTTTCAATCTCCCCTCTGACACTTCAAACCCATTGCCCCTTGTTCTGTCATTGCAAGCCCTTGTCAATAGTCCCTCCCCAGCCTTCCTGTAAGTCCCCTCCAGATCCTGGAAGGCTACTCTAAGGTCTCCTGGAAGCCTTCTCTTCTGCAGGCTGCAGAGCCCCAACTCTCTCAGCCTGTCCTCATAGTGGAGCTGCTGCAGTCCTCTGAGCATCTTGGTGATCTCCTCTGGATGTGCTCCAGCAGTTCCATGTCCTGCTTGTGTTGGGGCTCCAGAAGACAAAGAGCTTCTTTCTTATCTCCCTTTCTGTGTTGCCTGTTTTCCTTCCTTCACTCTTTCACTTATTTATCTGCTTCTAATCTGCAAGAAAATTACTTCTGCCTCTAACCTGATCTTCTGTAGTGCACAGCTGTCCCTACCTCAATTTGTAGCATTTATTCTCTGCTTTTTCAGTCTGTCCAAGGACTTGCATATCCTCTGCACATCATAGAACCATAGAATGGTCTGGATTGGAAGGGACCTCCAAAAGTCATCTACTCCAATCCCCCTACAGTCAACAGGGACATCCATCAGGTTACCCAGAGCCCTATTGAGCCTTGTCTTGAATATCTCCAGGGATGATGCATCAACCACCTCCCTAGGCAAACCATTCCAGTGTTCCACTACCATCATGGCACAGAATTTGTGCCAAACATCCAATCTAAATCTGTTCTTCCCTAGTTTGAAGCCATTGTCCCTTGTCCTGTCACCACAAGCCTTTGTAAACAGTCCCTTTGCAGCCTTCTTGTACCCCCCTTCAGGTAACGGAAGGCTGCTATTAGGTCTGCCTGGAGCCTCCTTATGATGATGAGGGTATCACATTTTCATAGCTGTTCCATCATGATCTTCCCCTTTCCTCCTGTGTGTTGGACAAGTCTAATGAAGTGAAGCTGCCCTCCTTGCCTTGTCTGTGTCAAAGCCACCTCCCTGGCTCTACACACCCGATTTGGGCACTAGACATTGCCAACTGGGTTTGTGGAAGAGCATGGTTAAGGAGGGGGAGGAAAAATGAAGTAAGTCAGCATTGGTTTCATAGATATGGAAACTACCAGAACTAGAATCACCTCATGTTCAGATGAGATAAAATTGCAGTACCTCAGCCCAACTATCAGCTTGTACTGCAGTCCCTGCTGTGGACACTTCCAGTCCTTAGAGGAAAACAGAATCTTTTATGGGCATTTGATCTTCCTCTCGATACTTGAATTCAGGTTCACAGTTCAGAGATTCATAGCTAGAATCATAGAATCATAGAATGGTAAGGTTGGAAGGGCCTTCAAGGATCATCCAGTTCCAACCCCCTGCCATAGGCAGGGACACCTCCCACTAGCACAGGTCACTCAAGGCCTCCTCCAACCTGGCCTTGAACACCTCCAGGCAGGGAGCAGCCACAACCTCCCTGGGCAACCTGTGCCAGTGTCTCACCACCCTCACTGCAAACAACTTCCTCCTAACATCCACTTTCAATCTCCCCTCTGCCAGTTCTTCAAGTTTGTTATAAACAGCCCATTTGTGGTGCCTTTTTCTGTTGCTTTTCAGTAATTACTTTGTACATTTCTTTTAATGGACTTAATGAGTCAGAAAGAGAATTGACAAGCCTTGACTTTTAGAGCAGACTTATTGAGGGGGACCTTTCACAGCTGAAAATCCCTCTTACCTCTCTTGCTAACAAAAAGACATTGCCCTATGAGATTCTTTGTGCTTCTTGAGGCTCTGTGACAGTGAAGTGAAATGCAAGGTTGCAGCAAATTAATAAGAGGGGGACTCTTTTTGAAAGCAAAATGAAATCTAATTCAGGGGACCTCTTCCTGCTTGATGGTAGTTTGGTGCAGTCAGCTGTGAAGCAGCACTTGTGGTGTAATTCTTGCCAATGATGAGTGCCCAAAAATTGGCAGCTAATTGCTGGGTGACTCCAGTTTTGGTAATTTGAGCCTCTGAGGCCATGACCTTAAGAAACTGACCACTGGGATGTTGTTGATGTCTTACTGTGGTAATGGGATCTATGGAGATTAGCTAATACTTTAACTACAGGGATCATAGAATGATAAGAAAATTGAGCAAAAGAGTTAAATTATGGGGGGAGAATTAGATAAATAAACTCTCCATGAAATGGTAATAAAATGGAAGCATCTTGGATAGCTAATTCTGATAACTATATCAAAGTGGCCAACACATTCACGTTCCTCTTCCAGCCTGTGCCTTCAGGGGCAGGGATCTGCATTGTAGAATCATAGAATGGTAAGTTTGGAAGAGACCTCAAAGATCATCCAGTTCCAATCCCCTGCCATAGGCAGGGACACCTCCCACTAGCACAGGTCACTCAAGGCCTCATCCAACCTGGCCTTGAACACCGCCAGGGAGGGAGCAGCCACAACCTCCCTGGGCAACCTATGCCAGTGCCTCACCACCCTCACTGCAAACAACTTCCTCCTAACATACAGCTTAAATCTCCCCTCTGCCAGTTCAAACCCATTCCCCTTGTCCTGTCATTGCAAGACCTTGTCAATAGTCCCTCCCCAGCCTTCCTGGAGCCCCCTTCAGATCCTGGAAGGCTACTCCAAGGTCTTCTGGAAACCTTCTCTTCTGCAGGCTGCAGAACCCCAACTCTCTCAGCCTGTCCTCACAGCAGAGCTGCTGCAACCCTCTGAGTATCTTCATGGCCTCCCCTGGACCTGGTCCAAAATTAAAATGTCCTTCTTGTGCTGGGGGCTCCAGAACTCCACACAGGACTCCAGATGGGGTCTGACAAGAGCAGAGTAAAGAGGCAGAATCCCCTCCCTTGCCCTGCTGCCCGCTCTGCTCTTGCTGCAGCCCAGCACTTGGTTGGCTCTCCTTATTAGTGTTACATTATATTATTTGATCAACAGCCCACGTACGGAAATCTTGGGTCACTTTGCCGTGCCTTGATGTCTAAACCCTGCTGTTAGGTGTCTGCAAGAAAAAAATGTGCCCCTTGCTAGAGTTTTAAGGGCAAGGACAGACTGAGCTATGTCATGGGACAGCAAGAAGTGGAGCAGAGAACCCAGGCGAGCCACCAGGGAGGTTCACCGCGAGCCGGTCAGGTGGCGGCTGCCGAGATGGTTTTGTCTGCAGCATTTTCACACGTATTTATTCAATGAGGCTTTTGTTTTACTGGAACTGAGAAACACTATGCAGCATTATCCTCATTTTTGAAGTGACAGTGCCGAGGGGACTTCAGCAAAGGGTTTGAAGGCAATTGAATCTGAAAAGTGGAGCTTTGTGATTGCTTGGTTATTTTTGAAGCAATGCTTGCATTTAAGATTTATGTACAAAACCAGGCTATATCAATAGCAGTGAAGTGGTTTCAGGCCAAGCCTTTTTCAAAGAAACTTATGAACAGAAGGTCATTTCTGAGTTCTTTCTTCTCTTGCAGAGACAACCACAAATCCCACCTCGCTGTATTTGTATAATATATAATGCATTATTATGCTACTGCGTTTAGTAAGTGCTTCTACTTCCACAGAAATATCCAGGCCTTTCTTCCTGATTACAGTGCACTGCCAACTGCAAAGAAAAGCAACTGTTATCCTCAGAGTTTCACTGACCTCATAGGAAGATCTAAATTGTGACAAGATATATATTTTCTTTTAAAAAAATATTTTTCCTCTCTGTGAACTTCTGAAGCCTCATCTTGCAGTCTCTAAGCTACTTCAAAAAAATACTTAGAATCATACAATCATAGAACCATAGAATCATAGAATCATAGAATTATAAACTCATAGAACCATAGAATCATAGAATCATAGAATTATAAACTCATAGAACCATAGAATCATAGAATCATAGAATTATAAACTCATAGAACCATAGAATCATAGAATCATAGAATTATAAACTCATAGAACCATAGAATCATAGAATCATAGAATTATAAACTCATAGAACCATAGAATCATAGAATCATAGAATTATAAACTCATAGAACCATAGAATCATAGAATCATAGAATTATAAACTCATAGAACCATAGAATCATAGAATCATAGAATTATAAACTCATAGAACCATAGAATCATAGAATCATAGAATTATAAACTCATAGAACCATAGAATCATAGAAACATAGAATCATGGAATCATAGAATGGTAACGTTGGAAGATATAAATTGTGACAAGATTTTTTGTTTTTTAAATATTTTTCCTCTGTAAAATTCTGAAGCCTCATATTGCAGTCTCTAAACCTTGTCTAAAAAATACATAGAATCAGAGAATCATAGAATCATAGAATGGTAAGGTTGGAAGGGACCTCAAAGATCATCCAGTTCCAACCCCCTGCCATAGGCAGGGCCACCTCCCACTAGTACAGGTCACTCAAGGCCTCCTCCATCCTGGCCTTGAACACCTCCAGGCAGGGAGCAGCCACAACCTCCCTGGGCAACCTGTGCCAGTGTCTCACCACCCTCACTGCAAACAACTTCCTCCTCACATCCACTTTCAATCTCCCCTCTGCCACTTCAAACCCATTGCCCCTTGACCTGTCATTGCAAGCCCTTGTCAATAGTCTCTCTCCAGCCTTCCTGTAACCCCCTTCAGATCCTGCAAGGCTACTCTAAGGTCTCCTGGAAGCCTTCTCTTCTCTGAGCATAACGCAGAGACTTTGTCGAATCCCCTGATGACAGGACGATATCAAATCATCCTTCTATAATGATACTGGTGGATACAAAATATCATTGGTTTTGGTATCTCTCATGAAAGCTGTTTTGACCTTCAGATTAAAGGATTTTCCAAATGAAAAAGTTGGAACTCCTGTTGAAAAAGCAGCACTGCAGTTGGGAGTGCAGACATCAGATGCACTTCCACTTGAACAAATGCAACGGTACCGGCGCACATCCCACCTGCATTTTCCTCCTGGGTAAACTCTTACAAATGAGTGCATCCTGCATAATGAGGATTGGAGGTTAGCTACTTCCAGTCAATTCCTTTTTCAAAGTGCAAGAAAGACGCAGAGCAGCATGGAGGAGAAATCCATTGGTATTTGAGCTCTGTAGGATGAAGAGGTTTGCTGCTGGGGGAAGATCAAGAGGAGGCAGTAGGAATATTTTGGGCACTTCTGAAGGAGAGATGGAGACCATCTGGTAGAGAGGATGCTTAAAGGAAGAATGCCAGGACAGAGATAAAAGTAAAGGGAAAGGAAATAGTGACTGAGTAACATCAAAGAGTGAGGCTGACTATAGAGCAGAAACGAAGAAGTAGCAGTGACCCAGCATAGGCAAATCATAATCCAAGTGGTGGCACTGGGCAGTGGATCCATATGACTCTCTGAAGGCTTAGGGGGAAAGCTCAGTGTTTTAATTTCAGGAAAGTCTCCAGGAAAGCGGTGTTGACATCTTTGGAAGGCTTATAATTTGAAACTGATGCAGTAAGCAGGGTTCCTGCTGCTTCAGAAATACTGTCCTGGAGTCTAATCCAGATACTGTCACTGCAGCAGAATTTGAAATGGAGAGACGCCAAGAAGAATGTTCCCTTCCTCATCAGCATCAGCATCTTTTCATTTGAATGATTTTAAGGGTATTAGAAGTTTCCGTTGATTTGCCTCCTAAGGCTCATGTCCTGAAGCAGTGTTTGCTGTGTGGTCCTTCTCTGTGCTGAGCTGGAGCAGACCTCATGTGAAAAAGGGAGATGCTGGTTTTGCTTTGCTTCTGCTGAAGGAGAACAGCTATTGGCCAGTCCTCTCTCCCTGCCAAAGCCTGGAAAACGTTTCTGTCACTGGAATTTCACCAGGAGTGAAACTGTGGCTGTCCCCATGGTTTCTGTGGATGAAGAAACACAGTAAAAAAAATAAAAATAAAAATCCACTAATCCCTTCTGCCTTAGATCTCCTTAGCAGCAATAAAGGCAGAGAGTTGGAGCAGGTGGCAGTCATTGAATGCTTTTGAGTGGAATAGATCTTTATGATCAGCAAGTCCAACCATTAACCCAGCACTGACAGTGTTACTAAGGCTGACTGTGTTTCTGGCTCTCTTTACCTTCCCTCTTCCCATCTGCCTTTCAGAGGAGACTTTCTGCATCTGAGAGGAACTGTACTTTTGAGGCTAAATACCTCTGTGGATTCAAGATCAAGGACTGAAATAATCTCTTGAGTATGGTTTGNATTTTTTGGTTTTTTTTTTGGTTTTGTTTTTTTTTTTTTTTTTTTTTTTTTAATATTTTTTTTTTTTGACCAAACAGGTGTGTTGCTTTTTACTGAAGTCAGTCCAAGCAAAGAAAAAAAAGGAGAAAGTCCTTCCAGAGAGTGATTAATCCCATCTTAAAACAAGTGTGTAAGACAGGTAGGATAAGTCTTCCTCTGAAAATGCCAATCTGTCACCACTATCTATAGAAGAAGCCTTCACAAGTAACTTGGAGTAGGTGTTTGACTTTTACACGGTTAAATTTAGATGAGATGATTGCCACTTTGTAAGTCACTCAAAGTTTTTGTTTATCAATGATCAACTTTAATAGATTGAAAAGTTGTGAGAGGTAGCAAAAGTAAAAATGTAATGCCATTGATGGAGATATCACATCATGGGAACTAGCAGCAACGACAATTGCAGATGGTGAGCATTTACATTCCCCATTGTTTTTATTTTACTGTTAAGTCTTCCCAGATTTTACAGCTTGTTTGATCTGAAGAGGGGGGTGGGGTGGGGTGAAAAACTATATAAATTTGCCTCTGCTTTAGTATAACCAAAAAACCTGCTGAAATATTTGTGGGATAAAGAAGTGATTTGCCCTGGAAATGTCAATTCTTATACTTGGGGTCATTAATCCATAAAATGACTTTGCAAACATTTATGAGCTTCCTTCAGTGGCGGTGGTGGTGCTTTACTTGATGTGTTCCTGACTGTTCTCTAAGTGAAGATTGCACTCAGAAGATCCTGCACTGGCAGTTTGGAGGGTTTGGATGTGTCTTGACCCAAAGTCTACAGTGTGTTGCACTGAAGCACACACAGTTGTCAGTGTGAGAACATTAATCACACTTCAGGCTGTTACCCAAGGGTTCTGTTGTATCTGAATGCTTTCGCCAATCATTGCAAAAGTAAATAGATAAAAATCACTTTTCCTATGCAGAAATTAATTCTTGACTATGTAGCCTGGTGTTCAGTGCAGATAAAGCCTGCAGAAAGACACTGATGCTCAGAAGTTTCAGAATATTGTGATACTAAGGATTTGCAACAGAGCTGGATAAAGCATATGGTATGTATGGATGGGAAATCCTGTGCTAGATTTAATTCCACGCAGGAAAAAAGAAAAAATAGTAGTTGCTTTGGTTCATAAATCTGTTGTATGCTGCATTCAGATAGAGATTTTCATGATCTTAGCTTTCCTCTCCCTTTAAAATGTTGTCTTCAAGCACAGATGGGCCCGTACTGCAAGTTTGGGATCCAGATTTGAGTTTGGACCTCGCATTCATCGGCACATCTGAACCAAACATCTAAGGTCAGGCTCTGGTGGAATCAGTCTGGAGTAAAGTCCTGAATTGAGTCCATCTCCCCTCTGTTTCAAGGCAGAGGTGTGGAAAATAGATGGATCTGATTTGACCTGATCTCTAGCTTTAAAGTATTTAAATTTTAAACTGAAAGAGTTTTAATGAAGTGGATGGCTACGATTTTTGTTGTGCCTGAAGGGTGAAATTGCATATGGGGATCCAATTCACTAAGTGCTGTTGGAGATGGTAACAAGAGACAGCAAATGCCTAGAATGGATTCTAACCTAAATACTTGTCCAAGGTCAGTAGGATCACCTGTGCCCCAGTACTCTGATCCCTGATTTATAATCCAGTGCTTTTAGCATAATGCAGTTGTCTGAGTCTCATTCCTGACCCGTTTTTTGAATAGGATATAGTAGCTTAATAAGACTGCACACCTAGATGTAGGGAGAGAATGAAATGCTCTGAGTTCATCTTTAGGGTAGGGAGAATCGGGTTGGAAATGTTCTGAGTTCATCTGCAGGCTACAAATCCCTCATATTTCCCAGATTAATGGCTTCTAATCCGTTTTTAAATGTTCCATGTGGATAGTGAAGGCGTAACTATCAAAACACTGTAAAATCATAATGTCTGTGCAGCTATAAATTACTGTTTTCAAAATGAGCTGGAGGTCTCCAACTTCTGCCTGAGTGCAAAATCTTAGATAGTATAAAACTGCTCAGAGATGGCTAGAAAGAAGTTTGCTGGCTCTTGCCAAGTGGAAGGCAATTGGGAGGGAGGGTCTGGCTATTAACTTCACAGCATTGTTAGAAACTAATCATAGAATCATAGCATGGTAAGGTTGGAAGGGACTGCAAGGATCATCCAGTTCCAACCCCCTGC
>VWYK01121679.1:0-12223 GCA_013399775.1 Semnornis frantzii
ACTGATGGAGGACCAGAACCTGGACACCCTGCTCTAGACATGGTCCCACCAGCCACAGATGGAGGGGGGAGAACAACCTCCTTTGACTAGATTGCTCATTCTCTCCTAACATAGCCCAGTGTGTGGTTCACCCTTCTGATACTGACAGCACGTTTCTGCTTATATCTTTTTCCAAATCCAGATCCAGATCCACCACAACTCCCAAGTCCTTCTCAGTGTGAGTCAGTCATCAGTGCCTAGTGTGTACTGGGCCCCACTATTCAGGTCACTAATGAACATTATCAGTCCTTATAGTGATCCCTGGATGGTGATCATCTCTAAATTCAGGTATGTCCCTTGGAAAATGTCAACACTATTCTAGTTCATCTTTTCAGCTCAGCCCTTCTCTCAAGGAGGCTGGCACAATCCTCATGTCTGAACACCCACTTGACTTTCATTGCCACTACTGGAGCAAAAACATCTCCACTGCAAACTTTTTGTGTGTCTGTCTCTAGCTGACTTTCCATCTCATTTCTCCCTCACCAACATTCCTGCATTTCTTGTCCTATTTTTGTTCATTATCTCTAATTATGGTATACACAAGCAGCAGAGATGTCACAAATCATCTGTTCCTCTCCAGGAGTATCATCCTCTAGGAAAGGCAGGACTGCTGTAATAATCCTGTGCATGCCAGTGGAGTTCTTGCACCAACTGAACTAAAACCGCACGGCCAGATGGGCAGGATCTGTTAAACAATTCCAAGCCTGCAGCTCCGAGCATGTCAAAAGGATCCTTGTTACCCCACAGAGAGCTCAGTACTGGGAAGCAGCTGTTTTCCAATGCCTGGAAAAAACTCTGAAGAAACAACAGGATGCTCTTAATTCATGTCAGCTAGTCTTGCCATCCTTCACCAGCTAAATCACCCCAACTTTATCAAAGGAGGAGCAGAAAAAGGATAGGACAGAAACTCTTCAGAGCAAATGTTTCAATGCAGAGCTGGGTTCTGTACTTAAACCAAGTAAAGCTCTGTGACCTTTCCAGCAAGGAGAATTCCAGCCTCTAAGCCAAGCCTGCCAGCCGCACAATGATATCTTACAGAGCAGCCCTTCATCTCTCGAGACCTAAGCCTTCACATTTTGGTACCACTCTGTAACAACAATGAAATAGCTAAAACAATTTTGAGGCCTTAAGTCCCACAGCTCCAAGCACTTTCAAGTCCTTGAACTGCTTTTAGACTGGACAAGAATAAAGGTGAAAGCAGAAAACAGCTGAATCCTGATAATTCCTGGGATTTGCTGATCCAATAAATCTGACAAACAAACTGCCTTATCAACATCTTGGAAATTGCACTCTTGGGCATTTCACTGAAACTTTGAGCAAGGAGTCAATAGTCCAAAAACCATTGATTTCTAATTAAACACAAGCACCCACCTACCTAAATGCTACTGTCAAGTGGAATTCTAAGCTGTGAAACAGATCTGGCTTTGACTTTTGCTTGAAAACCTGGTGACAGCATTTGTAGCATAGACACATGGGAAGATGAATAAATTGTTGTCTAACTTAGCACATTCAAGTCAAGTAGAAAAGTCAGACTAGGGTAACAGCTTCTCATACAGATATTCTTCTGAAAGTCAGAGCTCTTGAAAAACACAAGTGAAAGGAGGAAAAAAAACCCTGGTGCAATAAGGATGAGAGTGCAATTTTGATCGTGCATAGAAATAAGTAATTCCAGTGATTTTCCGTACATAAATTGTGATCCTCCTGCATTAAGCATGAAGACATTGCAGGCTACACTCTTTAAGCAGAGACGTGTGTGAAAGTCTAACCTACACTTTTTTTTTTCACTTAAAAAATTAATCAGATGATAATTAATTACACCACAAAGTAACCAAGATAGTTTTCCATTCTTATATGCATTATCAGAAGGGACCTGGCACCTGAAGGTGATGGTACTGAAGGATGGAAAAAGGAAATCCTGATAAATACATCAATATCACCTACTTTCAGAAACAGGCTTTCACCTGCACACAGTGTCCAGCTTGCTTCTCTCTTGATTTCTCCTTTAGCACCTCAGTGAACCCCTTTTTAACCTTTAAAAATGCTGAAGTGTCTGTGAGGCTGCTGTGCCCGAGGGGACAAATACCTGCACCCACAAGCACCAACAAGCACTATCATCACACTGAGTCCCTCAGATGGGAGCTCTTCCTGCTCAAAATTCACCCTATCAAAAAGGAGGTCGGCCCTGCTGGTCTCACCCACCACGTTGTTGACAGCAGCACATCAGTGCTGAGTAGTTCAGTCATTTATAGAAATATGGATATTTTTGATTTGCAGTGAGATGCACAGAGCTGTCTGGAGCAGGACTGAGAAGAGGTGCCAGTAGGTAGGTTAATTTAATCTGTAAATTTGTGCCTCAAGGGAACATGCTGTATTTTCACATGTATGATCTGCCCTTCAGACTAAAATACCTTTCTCTGAAAATAACTTTCTTGGAAAATTTACTTTCTTGGACAGATCATTGTGAGGGCAAAAGGTCTACAGCTTCTTTAAGCCCACAAAGCTGCAGAGAAGAGTGCTGCAGGGCTCTGGGCCATGGAGGATGCAAGGCAAGAATCTGAGGCAAAGCATTCTGCTCAAAATATCTTCATTTCAATTTTCACCACTGGAGGTTTTCTGTAGTTTTTTACTATCTGAATTTACCAGTACCTGCTTGAAAATATCTTGCTGATTTGAATGCTTCACGGTCACAATCCTTTTCCTCCCTTTTGAAATGCTTCAAAACTCTGAACAAAGCTGGGATGTGCCAGAAAGCAGCAGTGCACTGACTAAAAAGGAAGCAAAAATAAAAAGTCTGAAATGTTTCAGCAGGCTCATCACTGGTTTTGTTTTTTTGTTTTTTTTCTTCCTCACAAGCAAGTGCAGAAATTTCTCAGCTTCCAGGTCTCAGAGCTCTCTGTAGTACAAGATTAATTGGCACTGATCAGCCAGAGCTGCCCATTTTCTAAAGTCACTGTCAGTTCAACAGAGCATGAAAACCGGGAGAGAAAATCATTAACAAACCAAAGTGGTCTCAGTTTCTCATATTCAGTCTCTGATGTTGATGGTTTTAAGCTGCTTTTCAGGAGCAACGGGATTTTGCTCTTTCAGTTTGTTTGTGGCAGCTGCTGGGACATGCAATGATCCCTTCACTCTCATTGGTTTCTGCAGATTTTTTTTTTTCGCTGTGCCTTCTTTCCCACTGCCTCAGAACAGAAAGATCCCACCAGAATGAGAAAAATAAATATCTCAGCTCCAGTTCTCCCACAGGCAGTATCACACACTCTGGGGCAAAGCAGGGAATGAGCTGTAGCATCCCAGGCTGAAGAAGCAGGAAATCAAGTCCTGTCTGCCTTTGCAATTGTTTCTCCGTCCTCTTCCCACATTTTATGTCCCTGTTCTTGGTGCAACTGTCCACAACACAGCTCATGCTGATCAGTGTTGATGAAGAATCCCTTAGGTTTCCATTTGCACTTGGAGAGGTTGTGAACCACCTTCCCTTGCACACTGACTTGCCCACAGACTGCAGTCTGAGCTGGTTGCATCCTATGGCACATTAACTCCACATTTTGATCACTGATGCAGTCACTACACCCCAATTGTCAGGAGAGAATAGTATGATGTCTCTGCTTGACACATAATCCACACTTACCCCAGCTCCAGGGGTCTGGAAAGGATGATGGCAAGCAATGGAAGAAGCCTCTTGAGTTTCTGACTGAGAGAGGAAAACATTTCCACTTGGATTAAGTACTTAGATATTTGTAGCAGTTGTTTTTTTTTAAGAGCACGACAGACTGAGATTATTCTACTTTCCTCTTTTTAAGGAAAAAAAAGTGCAGTAAAATGATAACACTCTTGCTGAACTGGAAAGGAATACAGAAAGGTTGTATCTAAAGATGTGCAGGAGAAGATATGGCATACACAAAACCTAAATACCTATTACAGATACAGGATACATAAGAATTCCCCCCAAACCTTCCCTCCAAGCAAACCAAAACCACCAAAACCCCAGGGCTCATCCTCTCCCTCGCCCCACACTGTCCCCCATTCTAGGCCCCAAGCAGGCAGGATTCACTGCAGATGTGGCCTTGTACAGTACAGGGTACTCCTACATATTACCTATAATCCCTCCAGAGAGCCGAAAGGAAAAGGGAGGACAGAGAAGGAATCGACCTTGCTGCCCACTTATAAAGTGTATGCAGGATTGTGGGACTGAATAACAAACATTACAATATCCGGCGGAGACCTGTTCGTCCCCTGGGATGGATCTTGGCCTTAGGAAATCTGGGATAACCTGGAACCACTCAAACCACGACAATATTCTACAATACAACACCTCCCTGATCTGCTCTAGAGTCTCAGCAACCCTCCATCCCATGGCAGTTAGCAGGAACATGGGATAAAACGTGTACTGGGTGGAACAAGTGTGGCTTCAGCCCTTCACACTGGAACTGCCTGATTCATGTGGATGGAGGGGCCAAAGGTGTTCGCATGTGTATGATTCTGGGCTCAGTCATTCAGTACCTTCACTTCTAATCAAGTCCTAATCCACACCTGCATTATAACAGCTGGTAGAGATATTGCCTTTCAGAGTACTGTTGAGGAGGGACAGGTCTAGGGCCAAGGGGCAACACTAAAGCCTGCTTGGAGCACCTCAGAACCAGCTTGTCAGGGCTCAGCCTCAGGTCCTGCCAATTACAGCCCAGATCAACAAAATGCCCAATGCATGGGCAAAGAGAAGCTCCTGGACATTCCATGTGGCTGAAAGCCCCGTGGCTTTCATGAGCAGTTTGAGGCTATATGTCTAGGCAGAAGGGACCATCAGAGGTCAAGACAAACACAAGTGCTGGGCACTATTAACGTTACACCTTTTGCAAGTGTCATTCAATCCTTCACCAAATGGATGGCGTCCTTTAAAGGGCAGAGCAATTAGCCTTGTTGGGGCCAAAAAGTTGTCCCCTTCAGAAATGCCACATGACCTATCTGTTTACAACACACCGGGCCACAGTAAGACCTGGCAGGTGGAGAAGCTGCCAGCAGCTCTGCACAGGCGAGCAGAAACTGCAATAGTAAAGAAGAAACTCTGCAGTGGTGATACAGACATTGGAGAAATTTTGGACAATCCCAGTCTTTTCCTTGCCCAAATTGTATTCCATAAATCAGCTTCCATGCTGTCTGGATAGCTCAAGTTTTGAGATCTCTCAGTTATCTGCTCCTTTTCTGGAGTAAAGCTACTGTGGGTTCTCTGCCTTCACCCCACAGCTCTGCCTGCCCTCATTTGATCCTGGTGCTTGTTCACGCTTTTCTCCTTTCTCTCTCTGTGTGCTCTCTCCTGTTTGGCCATGCTCAGGTCTCCTCTTGCTCTTCACTGGCATAAAAAGACTGTAAGAAAAAATAGGGGGCTACAGGTATGACCAACCTCAGCAATACCACCCTTCATTTCTCTGTCAGAAGACAAATCCCTTCATCAGAGTGCAGGAAAGATGGAGAGCCCTTTCTGGGCTGTCAGACGATTTTTTTTCTCTTAGTTTCTTTTCCACTTCTTTTCTGAATATAATCCAAGTTCATTTTGCAACAGGGAGGCTTCTGTGGCAGCACTGGCCACCCTGGGAGTGCAGGGTGGAAAACTTAGGTTGGATTGCCATCATTCATTTCTCATCCCTGATGATAGATGGCAACTAAAGGGGATGCACCAGTGCACGACCAAACCTGATTAGATTCCAAGTCTGATTGCTACCAACTCTTAGGCACACCACTAGTACTGATCCTACAGCCTGCCCAGTGCCAGTAGTTCCCTTGAGATCTGCTCAGAAAATGTTTAGTAAGATGTAATAGCAATGAGATACAGATTAAATCCAGCAAGCTTTTGTTTTGACATTTCCCTATAAATAATTAAGGCCATGTAGGAAAAATTATAAAAATGTAAAAAAGAAGCATTTACAAGTGTTAGCCTGTTTCCTAAAAGGAATCCAGACTCCACTGGGATAGCAGGGGCAATTCCCATGGCAGTGTGTCTGAGGAAGGCAGAACACCACACATCCTGCTTGCTTTGACTCCTGGGACTTAATAGCTCTCTGTTCCTGATGACAATGGGATGCAGGAAGGTGACCTGGCCACACTCTATGACAATGACATATTCAAAGTCTGGAGAGTAAATTCTGTAGGGAAAGCTCTGCCTAAAGCTCACTGTGTGCCACTGGAACGGGCTACAGAGCTGGATTAATGGAATGAAAGTAAGATGGAGCACATTGCTTTGACAGCTCTAGCATTACACTTTCAAATGCTTTATAACTCTGTCAGAAACATTACAATTAATATAGGCAGTACTCCTGGTGCAGGACAAATTATTCTGTCTATAGTGGAAGATAAAGATGGTGTTTACAGTTAGACTTTGAAGAAGCAGACTTGCAACGTTGTGTTTGGTGCTTCCAGTAGCAAATTCTTTTGTAGATGTTGGTTATTATCGTCTTGCTGATGAAAACACAAGAAGGGGGTGAATAAGTGGCTCAAAGTGCCATTAATCACTCAAATCACTCAGGTTTTCCTGCCTAGGTGAGAATTTAGGAGTTTTAATTAAAAATTTGGGAATACATTTTACATCCAGGCAATCTAATTGATTTTTTTTCTTCTTGTAGCAATTGTTACCTGTTTTTGTGATCTTGCTGACACTGAAACAAGAAAGACCTGGGTCCTATCTCATTCACGTCATTTTAACCTTAGTCCAGCAGAAGCCTTGGTAAGTTTAGGGGAATGCATAACATGGCACAGAACCTTAGATTTTAAAATACTTAGCTTTGCAAAACAGGAACAAAAGAAGAAGCATTTGCAAGAAGGACAGCTTAAAAACAACACAAAAGACTGCTCAATAAACCGCAAAACACTGAATATAGAAAACCAAGTTTCTAGGCATACACTCATCCACCAGTTGCAGCTCCCTGTCACTATCTCTGTGTATATCTCTCTGCAGAATCCGTGTGCTCCAACACTATTCATACTGTCATCATTCTGCTGGGTTTCATGCAGTAACTACTGATCAACAGAGAATAGGCTTCCCTTCATACAAGTCAGCTTCTAAACTGATTCAGTGTAACACTAGTTTTAGACTTCTTAGTCACAGCACAGAATGTCTCAGCAGCTCTCACGATCTTCAAGGAACCACTGGGCTACCACTAATCCATGTAAGAAATGCATTAAACCTAATGCTCCATTACTATTATGAAAAACAGCTAGACCCTTGTGTTCTGACCAGCTGATCCCTACGTGATACACAGCTGCTCTCTGGCACACGCAGTTCAGCACTTGTAACTGGAGTTAGTACTCAGTGACCAGGAAAAGCTTTTGATTAACAGAGAATGGCCACTAGATGCATTGCAAACACAGTTATATTGGTAACTGCAATATTTGCAGAAAGTTATGTTTTTAAATGCATTATTTATCAGATTAAAATGCAACTTTGCTCTATTTAAAAATCAGCTTTCAATATACAGTGTTAGCCCTAACTCAGCAGTTAGTTACTATTCTTCAATTAAAGGCACATTAATCAGCAGCCCTTTTCAAATGCATTTCACAACGTTTACTGTAAAGCTTCCTGTACATCATATCAGGTTATATCTGATGTGTGCTACAGGTGTGCTGATGTTCATCTCCAGTGCAAGCAAACAAAGATACCTCCACGTAACAACGGCACGACTCAGTCAATGAAACTGGGTAACACGAAATGGTTTATCAGTTATATGCTATCCCCCACTAGTTGCCCTTTCCCACTGACAACTTTTTGGAAGGGTAATGCGAAGGGTCCCTACCGAACAGGCCATGAGGATCAGACTGGCATCTCTCCGAGCTTTTGCACTGCTCCTTTTTCTTCTTGTTCCCTCTAAAGCTACCAAAACGCTTCATGAGCTGCAACATGCACTCACGCAGCAGCAGCTGTCGGTCATGCCCAGGACTGAACAAAAAAAAAAATAAAGCAGCAGAAGAGGCAAGGCCAGGTGTCACACCAGATGCCCAGGTGTGAGAAAATAAAGCTCCAGAAAGACTGTGTGCCTGCAAATAATAAAGTCCAGCTTGCCAGTGGTTCGGCTCCCAGGCGCTTAGATGTGGTGTTTGTGGAGAACTGCTCTGCAGCAGGCTGCCAAACCTCACATGCTGAGTGCTTCCAGTCTTAATTCCAGTGTACAGTAACTTGTCTGCAAGTATCCATGGGCATGGGGAGAGGTTCAAAGTCTGCCCAGCTTGCAGCCACCGAGTTCTTATCCGTCAGCCATCAGAAGCCTTGAAGACTGAAGCAACATTTCCCAGCAGATCAGGCCATGTGGAAAAGGTCAGGAATCGCTCGATAAGCTCCCTGGTTCAAGAAACACTAACTGTGCAAAGGAGCCACAAGCCCTCTTGAAGGGAATTGTCATGTGCAGCTCAGCATGATGACTCTTTAAAAAGGCTGTAAAAGGAAACTGCCCTGGACAGACAATTCCTGGCAGCGAGTGTCCCAGGCACACTCGCACCATGACATGACATCACCCGGCTATTTTGATTCATGTGTGCTGGGTCTTCACAGCGACAGTCCAGCTGCCTGGGGATGAGCTCTGAAACACCCAGCCCTCCACAGCTAAATGACTGAAGGATTAATGGCAATCAGAGTCTGCCAATTCCTGAAATGAAGGCCAATACTTTCTGGAAGCTGCAGCTGGAGTGACGGGCTGGACTCTCTCTCATGACATGCCTCCTGTGCTATGCATATCTGTATGTTCTGCATAGATTGTGCCATTCAGATTTGCTGCCTGCAAAGCAAAGGCCACTTGAGGCAGCTGTTTGCAACACAACTGAATTCCACTTCGTGGTCTTTTCAATGAGACAAACATTCACAGGGTTGTTGCTCGTCCCACGTGGCCTGGGCATATTACGTTAGGCTCTGAGTCTGTACATCCAGCATGGGCTAGATCCTGAGCAGCTGGCAAGGAGTGCAAGCACGAACCAAGGCAAATGATCATAGCTAACCTTCCTAACATTACAGCAAATGTTCTGTTAATTTAAAAGCTTTTTTTTTTTTTTTCCTAAAGAGTCACAGAGCATGAGCCCTTCCACTGGACATCACTCGAGCTTGAGGCTCTGATCTTCCACAAGTGAAATCCTGTATGAGTAATAAGAGTTTTATGGTTTTCATTCCTAGGAAGAATTAAAGCTGATACCACCTTTTTCCTCTGTAAAGAAATAGGCCTTGTCCTTTGTGCCCATGATTGCTTCTGGGAGTTAATATCATTAGAAAGAAAAAAAAAACCAAACCCCAAACCCACAAAAACCTAGCCATGATTATTTAAAAAAATACCCTATCAACACAGATTCCTTACAACCTCTGGTCTTTCAGAAACATGACTGTCTCCAAGGCATCAATGCAATGATGTCCCAGGATTTCAAGGACCCCCACAAAAGGTACGGAAATGACAACAGTTTCCTCTGCCATCCTTAGCTACCCAGGACTTCTGTTGGTCTACCTTATGGAGAATTTGGAGCAAGCCAGTACAGAGAGCACTTTTGCTCTTCCACCTAGCAACCAAAACAATCAAATTATTAACAAGACCTCTAATTACCATCCAGATAAAGTTCTCCCTTATATTCAAGTAAGGAACCACAATAATTAATTTAAGGTTGTTTCTAGATTTCTCCCTTCTGACTCGCCCTCTACTTCTTGTATTATCATTTTTGTGGCCCTGTTTCAGCTTTCCCAGTGAAGATCCCAGTGCATTTCACCAAATAAAGCCAGCACAGTGCTTTTAGAAAGCCTCTTCTCCTGTCCCTCCCTTGAAGCTCACTGTTCACCCAGCATAGAGGAGAAGCAGATGGAGCAAGGAGAACTGGGGACTGGCAGAGGAAATGCCAGTGTTACTTAAATACTTATTTTAATGTAGTTGTAGGAAGTGTCAAGCTTTTCACACCCCATCTGGTCCTGTGTGACCACCACATTTGCCTCTGCAATCGTCATCTTCACTGTCCCTTCCTTTCATTCTGCCATGCTCATGCCATCATGTCTAAGACAGTAGCCGTAGTGGGACAAGCTCTGTGCCCCCCCATAAACATGTTCCATGGGCCACCTCTCAACCTACTTCCATGAAAATGATGACCTTCACAGTCCTTCCCATTTGCAAACCAGCTCCCCACTAACAAAACTGAATCTCCCTTGCTGCAGTTTACTATTTCTTTTCTACGCACATGGAGAACAGATTGTTCCCTTCTGCTCTGGAGCAGCCCTTGACATACTTGGAGACAATTATCCAGTTCTCTTTCCTACTTGTCCAGTAACACAAGAAGTTCTGCCTATACCATCAATGCGATCTGGACCTCCTTAGAAAAGCATTCCTCATCCTTCAGTCACCAAAGGACTGCTGAGAATGACTTAATGCCATCAGAAACCAAAAAATGTAAATCCCTTTTTAATGAGATAACAATTGGTGTTGCTTCAGCATGGAAACAGCCCCTTTCTGATAGAGGTCAAGAATAAATAGTCCCTGATGACCTTTTCAAGCAGGGCTATTGCACCAGGAGGGCTCATTTTCCCTTATTAAAGAAAGAAGCAAGACCCTACTGTTTCTGCACAGAGCTACCAGAAAATGAAACAATGCTGTTGGATAACTGGCTTTTACAGTAATTTGTTTTAAAAAACACTAAGCAGTTTTAGTGTGATCATTTTGTCTCCCACAGCTAATAGTCTAACAAATACTTGCAAATTTACACCAGATACTACATCTTCTTAACAATTCCAGCAGAAGGACCTTACAAAACGAGTAATAAAAAGCTAGGCTTCAAAGAGCACCTTTGGGGCCACCTATGTTCTGGAGATTTAAAACACAAATCTGTTTCAAACAACCATGAAATGCATTCTTGTCAAGCTAGTTTCAAGTCTCCCAAATTAGTTATAGCATATTATGTTTCTTCAGCTGCATAAGGATAACACCATCCCCCTCCAAAGACCATATGCAGGTTCACTTTGAGAGTTACCAAGCAGCTTAATAAAATTATTTAAGGGAGAAGAAACAAACATTCATGTGTGTGTGAGAAATGCTTCCCTAGTCCTGCTGTATCTGCTAAACTGGCTGAATCTGAGCTGTTCCACTGCGTCAGAGCAGCATCTACATTGACAACTTGCCAACCTGTCTGCAGTCCCACCACCTTCTTGCCCCCAGTCACCTGTTTCTATGGCAGTTTTACTTTGACGATCCAGTGTCAAGTCCAAAAAAAAGAGCCTGAAAAGGCTCTAGAGCTAAAAAAAGACTCACACCTCCTGGAAATCTCCTTTACACCAATGCTTGCCTCATTCCCATCAGTAGCCTGTGTGCACAACATACCCAGCAATGTCATCCTCTGCTCATCCCAGCCCTCCGTCCCCTCAAATCATTGGGGTTTTGTTTTATTTTGTTTCATTTTTAAGAGGAAAACTAGAGCACATAAAGTAGAAATCTCCTTCTGCTGTATTTTTCACTAATTCACATGTCCACACAAAAAGAAGAGTTTTATGGTAGGAGTCAACTTCAAAACTCCAAAAGGCCCCATCTGTGGCTGGACTACCCCTTCTTGACATCTCTTGCTTTTCTGTTCTCCATCTCTCAGGATAAAAGGATCTTTTATATCTCCCCTCCATAATTACTGAGATGATTCCTGAGACACAAACGCAACAAAAATCTTCCTCTCTCTGGACATGATTTGTACTACAGGGTGGAACTGGAGGCTGGGTGTTCAGATTCTGCCACCACATAGGAAATACGGAAAGTGCCATTGCACCAACCAAGTGCAGCCACCATGGTGTGTCTGACCCAGACATCAGAGTTTCAAAACACAGACTGATTTATCCATCTCACAGAAGCGTACGGTGTGCATTCTGTGCCATGGTGAAAATACTTTAAATGCTGATATTCTGAACCATTTCTTCACTTGCCTTTTCAATAGGAGTTTTAAACCTTACAAATGCAGAAGCAGAGTGCAAGGCAGGCAACAGGGACAAGTTAGTCCTGTCAGGGTTTATTCTGCTGGGAGAAAGGGAAAAACAATACTGTCCTCCTTGAAATTTCAGAGCTTGTTTAGCACAAAACAGGAAGACTAAGAAGAAAAATGTATCCCCTTAGTGACAACTAACACTTCAACGGGCTTCTCACTGCAAATCAGCAAACCTGAGTATTTCCCTTTCCTTGTTGCTGAAAATTTCCTTGTTCAAAACTGCCTC
>VWYK01121690.1:0-15446 GCA_013399775.1 Semnornis frantzii
ATGTAATGTTATTAAGCATGTTATTTATGGTTTACAGGGTGGTATTTAGGTCAGCAGAGTCACATCGCAAAAAAAATCAGATTCTTTGTGGAGCTGAATGCCGTCTTCTGGGAAAAAATCCTTAGGCTGCAGACTTACGTATAACAGATGGAGAGGGGAACATTTCTCCAGTTATTGCTGACTGAAGATATGAAATATATCCCTCTCATTTGAAAAGGCTAGGAAAAAAAGCCTCCTGTCAAATGAGTGGTGTCAGTGGCCACTGCGTAGCCTGGATTCCCTCCCTCTTGGAGGTCTCTCGTGGATATCAAGTGGGCTCCTGGAGATGGGCCAAGTGCAATCCAGGCCACATCCATATACAGATTTGGTGACTGGAACCTAATTTTGAGCCACGTTCACAAAATGTGCTAATGAAGCTGGCTTCTCTTGTTAAAAGTTTAGTTCTGATATTTTTGGTTAAATCAATCATCCTTATTCCTTTTAATTAGGGTAAATTAATGAACCATGCCATTACTGGGAAGAGAAATCAGCCCTGCAAAACCCTGTCTCCTCAGATCATCACCCTAAATCAAATACTTCAGGCCAGGTTCCAAGAAGGCTCAAGTGGCATGGGCTGTGTCTAGGTGGCACTGACTTTTCTGCTTGGTGGTGACTGAATGCTGATACTAGAGCTTCTCGAGGTCTACCTCAGTGTGGCTGGTAAGAGAAGAAAGTGGCCTTCTGGAGCAGCTTAGTCTACATTTGTCCTAGTCCAGCTCTAGAAGCAGGCTTGGTAAATTTTTGAAGATGTTGTATTCACTTGGATAGTCATTTGGTAAGTGGAAGGCATCACAGCTAGCCAGCTCTCTGCAAGTGAGAATCACAGCAGTGGGTGAGCTTTTTGCTTTCTCCATCCAGATGCCAATAAGGGAACTTTTGCCACTTCCGATGATGGGCAATGATTCGTGGAAAAAACAAACAGCTGGAGCCACACATCACCGGAGAAAGGCCATTTCAGATAGTAGATGAGCAGGTTCCACAGAGGCCAGTGGGAATCACAGGGAGGAAAATGTGACAGGAACAAAAGTAGCAGTATCATTGGGAAGTTCCCAAAAGAGAAAGAGGATATCCCAAAGGGATTTGTACTGTGTTGGAGCCCTGTGTCACCTCAGGAGGAATGGTCTTTTCTGGGAACTTGTCATCCTGAGTCTCACTGCAAGGAGGCAGAAATTCATGCAGGGTTTTTATGTTGGGGGAGAGGCAGGAACAGGCCAGGCTGCTGTCAGCCACCCCATTGTATGCAGCCCTGGCAAGAGGTGGGATTCCTATCAAACTTGGACATGAGACAGGTAGGTAACAAGCACCCTGCTCACCAAAGAACTCTAGCAAATGCAGTACCACCTAGACTAGCAGCATTTATGATGAGATCAGGAGTATGAGGCAATATGGGCAGTAGCGAGCAGTGTCTTACACAAACAGCTGGGAACAAGGAGATCCAAACTGTTCCTCAGCCCTACCAGTGAGTTATAAAGAGACTGTAAGTCATACAATGTCATTCTTCTGCTTCCCCACAAAGAAGAATTTTTTCCATCTCTCACATTTTGTCAGAAAGTTAAAAGATACATTGAACAACTGAAATACATCAACATAAGATGCTAACAAGGGCTGTATATCAGCAGCATGTGGACCTATGCATGTGTGGTATACACATTGCACAAAGCATGGTTGGTCTCATCTGGCTGCCAGTCTGTAGCAGTAACAGTGATCAATCCACTTGCACTTCTTGGTTGAAATATGTTGCAGCATGTTCTTCAAAGCTGATCTTTTCAAGATTCAGCCCCTAGGAATGTAAACTTGAAGAGCACAGTATCCCTGGAGAAAGCCACACAGCACATAGTCTGCTAGGATAAATAAATCCACTTGGAAACTGCCTATGTTTAGCTATATATAGACATCTCTAGAAAGTGAGAACTGCAATGGTTTTTCCATCAGAAGGGCCTTCTCCAGCCTCTCCCAAAGCCCTGCATTAAAGTGATTTAGCAGAATAATCCTGTCTTAGCAGAGATAACAGAGGCATGGAGGAGTGATTGGTCAGAGCAGGAGCCAGGTAAAGGGGCAAGATTAGCATCCAAAGACAGTTCCCATGGTGTTACAGCTTTGGGTCTAACTCTGAACTATGCTCTCTCAATCCTCAATTGAAATTCTGACCCTACTGAGATGAAACAAATTGTTTTACCTTGTGAAAATGAAGAGGAAGGAAGAAAACAGCTCAGATTATGGCCTCAAAACTATTGCCTCATATTATCCATTTCGCTTTTCCCATGGAGTTTACACTAGTCTCTCAAAATTATCCCTGAAACCGGAGCCAAATGAGGCTGCACTGGTGTTGTAGAGTACTCCAAATTCCTTGAGCCTGTAAATAAACCTAAACTAGTTCTGCATGTAGTTTGGAGGAGTTTTCAGGAAAATAAAATAATTCTCTTTTTATAATTCCTGCCTTGGCCAATTGATCTCCAGAAGCCTCCATGACAACTGGGCCTAGACCTCATCCTCTTACCTCAGTGCACATAGCCCCCTCCTCAGTCTATTACTCAAGAGCACCAGCAGCTGAAACAGGAGAACGGAGTGCAATTCTCTTTCACTCACCCTCCTTCCTACAGTCCCTCCCCAATGACTACCAAGCCCTGGGGGCTCCTCACCTCTGGGGTGGAAGAGGTAGAGGGGTGCATCAGGCAGAGTTTATCCAGGGCCAAATGATATAAACAGGAATGGAGGAGCAAGAAAGGGCAGGATGCAAACCAGCATCACAGATTCTGTGATACTAGGAGAGTACTTTGGTGGTGGTTAGTATCACACAAATTACACTGTGTTATCACAGGGTCTGTCGCTCTATATGAGAGGTGATTCAGTACCTATGAAACACAGGGGCTCTACTAACATATGCCTAGTAAACATCTTGCCCAAGATTTCCAGTGTCATAACAGTATATTCCATTCACAGCTCTTCTGCAGCCTGCCAAATGTCTATACTAGAGCAAGGTTTCTGGAAAACACTACCATATTGAAAGGGAAGCATCTGACACTGCTTCGCATCAGGCTGCAGTCAACCAAGCCCTTGATTTCTTCCTTACACCTGTTTAAACAGAGCTGGTTGCTAAACTTTTGTTTCCCAAGAACCACCTAAGTTACTCACCAGCTGATGAAGCTAGAGGCATTCATCACAGACAGCATCAAATTCTTTCAGATCTACTCTCAAAGTCCTTGTTTTTTGTCTCAGTTCAAAGGTAGCATCAGTTTTAACAGCTCTGGCATCAAACCACTTTTCAAGACCAGCCCTCTCTGAGTCACCAAGAATTATCCAGCTAGTAAAAGCCCAGCTGAGTATTATTAATGCCTTGTGCATATTGCCAAGCTCAACAAGGAGTGGTACTTACTGGTGCCAACACTGCTAACCTTTAGGACAGGTAAGCAAGCAGAGGTATGAACTAGCACTAGTTCCTTGGCTGACAGGTGTGGAGCTGGCCCAGAGCCCAATAGTGCAGATTCACATATGTTCTCCAAGATTCCTCACCACTGTATTGCAGATCCTGCTCCCTTCTTGTCTTACGAATTCCAAGCTCTACTGTGGGCAGCTGCTGAAACAAGTAATCCACTTTGCTCTTCCCCAGGCACTGCTATGCGGTATAATTTGAACTTCTCTCTAAGGGAAAAAGCCTTAAATTAATTTAATGCCACAGAAAAAAGAGATCAACACTGTGTCCCCGTGCTGCAGTACTTTAAGAAAATCAGTGACTACTTCTCTGTTCTGGGGCATGCTGCATATAGGGCTGGGAATTCATTGCCCTGGCTCCTCAGTGGAAACACCACCTCCTTTCAACCCCTGATGAGCTGCTCAAGCTACAAGGAAGGTAAGGGTGAACACAAGAACCCTTTCCATAGCATCCCTATCAGCATTCTTTAGGTAATGCCTTACAGTGAGTGTAGGAGTTTTGAGCAAAAGGGAAGGAAATATTTGGCTGTGGGATCAGGTTCCACTTCACAGGCCTTTGTTTGTTTGTTTGTTTTGTTAAATAGTGCTAAATGACTGACCTGGGACCCCGGGCACTTGAACTGTCATTTCCCAAGGATATGTTCCTCTCAGAGGCGGCACTGTATTGCCACACATGTTTGAAAACTCCCCTGAGTATGAAAAGCTGCTTACAGGGAGCATCATAATGCCATTGCCCAAACCATCATTGTGTCACCTTCATATCATTGCGACTGTCCCTGCTGCTGGGTAGGAACTTACTATTAAGAGGTTTGTCTCTTCTGCCCCCATCTTCTCTAGTGATGGCACATCTGAGGTATGGGACAGTGGACTGGATACGACTGGGCTGATCACTGGACTGGCCTGGATGACATTTTGTATAAATATGATCACATGGAGGATGAGAAAAATACCTCTTTTCTCTAGACAGCCCCATGTCCAGTCAGTCCACCAGTAAACACATAGCAGATGCTTCTGCTTTCAGCAGTGTGGTGTAGCCCTTCAATGACTCAGTCACCTCGGGTTCTGCTAAGTTCCACACTTCAGATTTTTAAATGATCTTCTGATACTATAACTACCACATACAATGCTGCAGTGTTCACCCATGAGGCTCAGAAAGGAACACTTACAGACACATAAACTCCAACAGTGACGCCTCTAGCAGAGCCTAAGGAAGCAGCGTGTATTACTTTGATGGTTCATAATCACTCTGGTCGAAGTTCCTTTACGTTCCCTACTCAGGCACCGTCACTGCAGAGCCTGGGTTTTGGCCTCGGGAGAGAGGTGGGTGTCCAAGGTCCAGCTCAGTTCAGTGCAGCCAGACCCAGCCCAGCCCAGCTCACCTCAGCCTTCCTCCTGCTTTGCAAGTGCGTCTGTGCCATCTAGCGTCCCTTTTGCTTTAGCTGGGTAAAGATATACCTCATGTGGAAGACAAACTCTGTTGCCTCCACAGTCACACAATCATCAAGTCATCAAACACCAAGGAGAGATGAACAGAGGCAAGTTACTCTTTCTGGCCATCTCCTCTCCTTTCAAAAGTCCCTCGTTATCTTTTTAAGTGTTGAAGCAGTTGGATATTTCCCTCTGGAGAGGAAACAGATACATTATAATGGAGTTGTTATTCCATGGAATGCCTTAGTATTGTGTTTATCTGTAATAAATAAATAAATATAAATAACAGACATTTTTCTGACATTGCATCTTTATAGCTCAATAAGGTGAAAAAATATGTAAGGTTTGTATATCTTTAACATAAAATTCTTTCCCTGATGTTTGCAGAAGATCAGTACACTCTCAAATGTGGGACCTCCTGTCTCCTGCCTAGGCAGGCCTTCAAGCTTACCATACAAGCTATTCTTGAGCTCTGTCTGTCAAATACAGAAGAGTCACTTGCTAAGCAAAACTCCTGAAAACAGCACTGACATTTCAATGTGAACCTAAACAGCATATCAAAGCATTACATGCAACAGTCTGAAACATCTTTAATGCCATATGATGCTTTTAGTATGGCTGAAAAACCCACCAGATAGTACAGCCAGACTGCTGTGCTTGGGGACAGAGCAGCTGAATACCTTTGAGGTGGTGAGTATGGCAGAGAAGAGGTGAGGAAGATAAGCACTCCTGCCTGATGCATCTCCAGCAATGCTGTAGCTGGTTTAGGTGCAGAAACCAGCAAGACTCCAGGAAACTTTCCTACTCATGCTAAAACTGTAGCCAGAGGAAGATGATACAGAGCTGAAACAAACCTGAGTGTGTCAGAAAAATCCCTCCTCTCTCTTCTTTGGTCAATGTTTTGGTCTGCTCCAAGTCTTCCTGAAGTTCTGCTTCTCTTCCCCGTGAGAGAAGTGAAGGTGGGTGCTGGCAGAGACCAGCAGCCCAGCTCAGACGCACAGTTGTCAGTGGTGGGAGGGTTTCAGGACCAACCGTTGGCATCTTGCTCCACTCAGCAGCGAGGTATGCCAGCTGTACCAGGGAGCAAAAGCAGCAGGTTTCAGGATATAAACAACTATTGTATTAATGCCGAAGTAACAGGAATAAAGGCCAGGCTTAGGGTCTTTGTTAGCTCCCTTAACATGCTCCTATGTGCTTGATAAAAGGGATATTGAAGAGGTTCTTTCCAGAGACAAGCTGACAGGCAGGTACAGAGGATTTTGCTTGAAAATTTGCTTGATTATTTGCTTGAAAGAAGACAACACTGAAGGGACGTGCATACTAGGACTAAGAATTCCTCAACTTTAGTGGCTTAAATTCACACAGCATTGTCCTATTGTGAATAATTTTTAAATCATCATATTAACAAGACACATGTTAAAAACCTTGATATTTTCTCCAGTATTTACAATGTGAACTACTGGGAATGTAGTTTCTACGAGTATTTGTCATCTTTTAGGAGGAGTTCTTGTCCTCTTGATCACTGCAATAAAGCTACGCATAGCAAAAAAATGTTTTTTGTGCAGTAGCTGAATAAGTAAATATGGGGAAAGCTGCAAACGTAAAAGAAGAGAGGGATTGATAGGACTTTCTATTCAGCCATGATAAGAACCAACAAGAGACAGAATAGCAACTCGGGCTCTATAATTGTAATAACACATGCAGAAGTGGGACAGAAAGGTGGGGTGGTAACTACAGCAAATGGTGAATGACTTTGAGGTGTAAGATGCTAGAGCACAACTAAAAGAAGAGCTGACCTTCAGCATTCACCAGATAAAGTCAGAATATCTTAATGGGGAAAGATGCCTGTCTATCCCCCAGACACAATGCAGCCTAACCTACTGAACTCCCAGTGTTTTAAGGACAAATTATTTAACACCCAAATGGGCTCAGACTTACATGACTTAGACAATCTTTTGCTCATTTGTTAAGCAACCAGAACACAGGAGTCAGGTCTGCACCTGGCACTTCTGTCTGTGTTAATAATATCGGATTGGTAACTAATGAGAGCTGTTAGGAATTGGCAAACACTGCCTGTAAGGCTGTCACTCAAATCCAGTTCCCCCTCACCCCCGTCCCAACACTCTGAAGTGTTTAATACATTTTTCTAAATGAGTGTTTATTTTTCACATTAACTAATCTGAAAAGTTATGCTAGTAAGTTAAAAACAATGCAGAGAGGAGGAACATGTAGTTCTAGCAACTGCAAGGTCACAGAAAATGTTTTTCTTGAATTCTCTCCTCTCTCAATAGCGCTTGATAAATGTTACTCAGTGTTTATTTTTGTGCTGTCATCTATCATATTTTAAATAGGAGAATTGAGTGCTGCATAGTATGAGTACAATCAAAAGGTTCGATCTGGGGCTGAGGCCCTTCGCCAGAGGCGCCCAGCTCCAACTATAACTGGAGAAATTAAAAGGTGCTATTTGTCCATGTACTGCTTTATGGGATAACTGCTCAGCTTACTATGAGACAGGAATGCAGGTTAATGTAGTGCACTTCAGAAGAGAGGCTGAAATGCTTAAAACCAAGAGATGTTTATGTTATCTCTGGGAATGAAGATGTACAAAGCTAGAGCGCCAAGCAGCTGAAAGAAGGAGTCTTGTGAAAATAAGATGGCAGTGTTTCAGCTAAAACGAATGAAGCAGGGCTAAAACAACAAAACATACAGCATCAAAACAGATTTTGAAGGCTGTAATGCATAAGTGAAGACCTTTGACTAATTAACTGCAATTTTACTGTTAAAGTCGACACTCCTTAATATGATAATGAGCCAAATGGAGCACCTACTAAACATATATGACTACACTACTCAGTTCTTCACCCAAATCTTGCTAAACATGACCCTTGAGGCAGAGACAGACAGGGTGAGGATATTAAAAAAAACAAAACAACAAAAAAAAACCCCAAAACCAAACCCACAACAAAAAAACAAACCCAAAAACAAACCAGAAGAGGAATTCTTCTTGGGGGAAATAGATTGGATTTATCAGAAATAAGGATGTGTGATGAGGTATGTTTCTTTTCAAAGACACCTTCTTGGTATGAATTGCACATTCGATATACAGCTTAACTTTTGCCAGCATTACCATTTCTATTATATATTAGCATTATTGTAAAAATTCACACCTCCAGCTTTGTTGGATGCTATCCAGGATTTACTAACTTGAGCTCAGTCTCTTGCAGTTAGTGCATTTATCATTGAGAATCGTGAATCCGTCTTGTCTGTCACTTTGATAAATTAAACCAATAAGTTATTTTCTCTTTGTGAACCTATGCCAGCACAAGTCCTGGATGGGGGACTGGAAATGTTAATTTTGTCAAACTGTAGTTTTTCTAAGAGTTCTGGGACTCTGAGACAGGAAGACATTGGGAATTTACCCATAACACAACACTGCTTTAGCCGAAAAGGTCACTGTGCACCTCTTCAGCTGTGTCAGTAGGAAGTAAAATATTTAGGATTCATATTAAAATTACAAAGATTAGTAGATCCAGAATGTGACAGTTTGGGAGTTCCCGCCCCCCACACTTGTAAAATGACCCAGGCTACAACTCAGCTGGCTGGAAGTTAAGGAATGGAGCTCTATTTACAGCTCAGCACAATATACAGGCAGATATATACACTCTATACAGGAATATTTACAGAAATATACAAGTTAAAGGTAATACAGAAACACAACACCCCTCCCAGAAATCAGAGACCCAAGGACGGGCTTCCAACCACCCTTCCACCTTCTCCACACCCCTATACCTTACCCCAAGGTTTGCCTTACGCACAAGGTGAGCTTGGAGGATTGGCCAGGGGGGTTAGAAGGAAAGTGGTTACTGAGGTTACTCAGCAGAGAGAAGGAAGCCAGAAGCTGCTAACAGCCCGAGAGACGACTATGTCTTATCTATATGTTCTTAGTTTTATACATCTCAGCAAGCCTATGAGTGATGTAGACATTACCATTGTTTCCTTTTCTCAGCCTGTAATATAATTTTCTCCATTAAAATATTCCAATTAGCCTCAAACCAGCACACAGAATGGGTCCCATCTATTGTATAAATACCTCAACTGGTAGCAATGAAACAACTGCAAGGATTTTTAGGTAGTGTAGGCTACTGCAGACCCTGGATAGTGGGGCTAGGGAATGAAGCCATTGACAAAATCTACCAATGCAGAGGAAGTAAAGCCTATACAGGTAGGATCTAGCAGCAGAAAAGACATTCCAAGCTACAAAAGGAATTTTGGAACCGCAGCGTCACTCCAAGCCCGTTAGACTATTTGTGCAAGAGAATCAAGGACTAGCCCGAGCAATCCTTGCTTCGACGCTGGTTCCACAGCGCCGCCCTGTGGTGTATCAGTCAGCTCAATTAAATCCTGCTGTCCCGTGACAGCAGCAGCAGTGACTACCGCAGAAAGAAGCAGACCTGGGTCACCCAGCAACTGTGTATGTCCACAAAAAGACTGCATCGCTGTGAATTAATGACTTTAACTGTGGGTAACACTGCTTTTAAAAGATGTGATGGTTTGAATCCAGCATATTTACTGTCTGTTCTCTCTGATGGTGAGCTGCATCATTTTTTACACTGAGGTAATGTTTCACTACAGAGGACTATGGGAAGATCTGCAGAATCGGCTTCACAAGAACTTGTATCAAGTAAACAAAAAGAGCTACAAGAAAAGGCACAAACCAAAGGGTTTTCACCAGTACCAGTTGGGACCGTTTGAGCTTATAAAGGCTGAAGGAAATGCCAAAAACACATCACTTTTGTTTACCTTCTAGAGCAACCCAAGATCAAGGAGTTGTGCACACTCTTCTTGAGCAAATGGACCAACAGAGAACATAAACCCAGGACAATGTCCTGGTTGGTCTATCCACCTTACAGCGTATCAATCCCTCTAAGTTCTGTTTTATGAGGAAAAGGTTTGATGTGGCATCGTCATGTCTGGCTTTAATTATCCTGCAATAATTTAGTCCATACCATCTTGGGTGGTATATTAACCACTGTAACAAAGTTCATTGGGAAACCCACCAAGATTGCAGCTGGGGAAATAAAACCAGAAGAGGCACAGATGGATACATAAGCTGGTACTGTGTATACAGGTAGCACTACCTACTCAGTGAAGAAGAGTTAGCCATGAGACTCGATATTTTGGTATTGGATTATCTTCTGTACCTTCTTAAGGTAGGAGTAGGTATCACAGTATAAAGGGTTAACCCTCCTGGGGGGGGTGGTCTGTGGTCTGAACCTGACTCCAGGTGTAGTGGTTAGCCCACTCCCACTTCCTGTCTGGAACCCCTATGTAAAGAGAGGAACTTCCTGGGTTTTGTCTCTTTTTGCCTGCCTGCCTGATAGCGTCACTTTTGTTCCTGATGTTCCTGTCTTTACCACGTGGCCACCTCACCACATGGTGGACATCCCTTCCTGAACTTGTCTCCATACATTGCCATCAATCTGGTGGTGTAAATATATATATAAAATTTATCTTGTTTCCCTTCCCTATACCTCTTTGTAACTTCCCTACCTTAAATACCTTTTATTTATTGTTAAAGTTTTCTTTTAACTTCCAAACTGAAGCAAGACTGTTCCTTGGGTGTTTTTTACCCCTCTTTCCTCTCTACATCTATTTCCTTTCTTTCCAAAGGGAGAGGGGAGAGAGAGAGGGGCATCCTATGAATTGTATTGGTTCTGTGAGCTGTATTTTGAGTCTCTGGGAAGATTAAACTAGAACCGATATCCACAGAATCAGAGAATGTCAGAGGCTGGAAGGGACCTCAAAAGATCATCCATTCCAACCCTTCTGCCAGAAGAGGACCACCTATACCAGATCACACAGGAATGCATCTGGGCAGGTTTTTAATATCTCCAGAGAGGGAGATTCCACAACCCCCCGGGGCAACCTGTCACCCTCACAGAGGAAAAAAATCCTCCTCATGTTTACATGAAACTTCCTATGCTTCAGCTTGCACCCATTGCCCCTTGTCCTGTCATTGGGCATCACCAAGAAGAGCCTGGCTCCATCCTCCTGGCACTCACCTTTACATATTTATAAACATTGATAAGGTCACCTCTCAGTCTCCTCTTCTCCAAACTAAAGAGCCCCAACTCTCTCACTCTTTCTATGAGGAGAGTGAGATCGTATATCTTATAATAATCTTTGTGGCTCTGCACTGGACTCTCTCAAGCAGTTCTATGTCCCTCTTGAACTCGGGGGCCCAGACCTGGACACAGTACTCCAGATGTGGCCTCACCAGGGCAGAGCAGAGGGGCAGGAGAACCTCTCTCAGCCTACTAGCCACATCTCTTTCTAATATACCCCAGAATGGCATTGCCCCTCCTGGCCACAAGAGCACATTGCTGGCTCATGGTCAACCTCCCATCCATGAGGACTCCCAAATCCTCTTCCCTTTTGCTGCCTTCAACAGCTCAGTCCCCAACCTATACTGATACCTGGGGTTGTTCTTTCCCAGGTGTAAGACTCTACACTTGCCCTTGTTGAATTTCATTACATTTCTTCCTGCCTGGCCCGCCAGCCTGTCCAAGTCTTGCTGAATGGCAGCACAGCCTTCTGGTGTGGCAGCCACTCCACCCAGTTTGGTGTCATCAGCAAACTTGCTCACAGTGCACACCATGCCCTCATCCAGGTCACTGATTAATATATTGACCAGAACTGGTCCCAGTACTGACCCCCGTGGGACCCCACTAGTTACAGGCCTCTGACTGGATTCCGTCACACTGAAGGAGGTAGTACCTACTTCTGGTAGGTAAGGTCTTAAGGTAGTATGCTACTTCCAGTATTAACCCATCTTTGTATAGATGTCTTGGTTCCTTCTCTTTTCTAGAAACAAAGGGGCCAAGGAAACAATTTAAAGAGAATGAAGTATTTTCAGAAGATGACTAGCCCAATGACAGTGAAAACCAGTAAAAATTAAAAGACCAATGACCAGAATGAAGTGATTGGACTTGGGGATCAAGCGCTGGGTGGTAAGGGTGTAATTGAGGGGTATGATCTGGGGTAGGTGTCTGTCTCTAGAGGCACCCAGCTTGAGCTGTAACCTGAGGAGTAACAAGAGAAAAATTGGAAAGCTTCACTTGGACTTTACATGAATCAGTGGGATCCTACCATCAGAGCCTGTTTTGGTGGCCAGCATGCATAAATCTGTAACATGTCAATACTGAAATTGTTTATACTGGTGTAGGTATTGCCACAAGGAAAGGAAAATAAGCTCTACTGCTATAAAAACATCCACACTATTGATTAGACTGATATAATTACATCAATAATAAAAGAACAGCAGATGTCTAATTAGCCCAGTGGTACCCAAGCCTGTGTGTACTTTGCAGTGCCCCTTTTCCAACGCAGGATTTGGATCCTTGTTCTCTAACTGCATTCCTCACCTCCAGAAATTGGCAATTTGTACCATCTTAAGTTGGTTGCTCTGGAAACAGGTTACAATTCCTTCCAGCTTCACAGCAAGAGTTACTGAACTCCAAGACAAACAAATATAGCAACTCTGTTCACTTGCTTCCCCAGGCCAATGAACTTGCCTCAGGACTCTCAGATTGTTTTCCTCTTTTTTATCCACTCTGTGAAACCAACCCTAGGAGGAAGCTTATGACTGACTTCAGACAACACTAAAGCCTTGAAGTCCCCTTTTATAAAAAGAAGCTGGAATTGGAAATGTCAAATAGGCCAGAAAAATAAGACATCTGCCTGAATAACAGAAGGGGGCATGGAAGGTAGCTAGAGGCTTACAGAGTCAGGATCATTTCCTAAATGAGAGCCCTTCTGTCTGGTGTCTCCATTTTTCTTCACAAGCCTATTACCTCTGACAACATCCTAGCTGGATAGTTAGTACTTACATATTGTTGCTGGCTATATTAGCAGTGTGTCACTAGACTAATGGTCTTCTCAGCTCCTTCCTTCTAAGTCATTAATCAATCTGGAATCACTCAGGCACCAAAACCACTCTGCTAGCAGAGGAAAGAGCGATGGGTGTTTTGACATCCAAGAAAGCAATGTTTCTTACCAGATTTTTGTCCTGCTGTTAAGCAGCAGGAGGTGAGATCATTGGAAAGGCCTTTTCCTATCTTACTTGCCTTTTAGGGACTTGGATCCACAGACTGGCTGCACTGTGTGCAGTACCTGGCCCTTGTTCAGTAATGTGCAGGTTACCAGTCATATGCCTGGGCTGCTAGCATATGGCAAGGCAGCATTCCAGCTTTGCTTTGCTACTGTTCTGTTTCATTAATATACAGGAGGGAAAAAAACAGGTAGGGCAATCTCAGGAAATTTTGCTGTCCAAACTATCTCCTCAGTAGATGTCTTAAACTACAGAGAACCTTGCCTCTCTTTATAGGGATACAACAGACGAGGAACTCTGCAGCAAGGATGAAGTCAGCTGGCCCTACACATTCACAAAATTAAAATGCTCGAAAGCTATTAGGCTTTCAGTTTTCCATTACATGGCTCTGTGTGAGCTTGGCCTCTACCAAGGCTGCTGAACTCACTTTCTTAATCTACTTGGAAGTTGCTCTGACAGCACGAATAATTATGTCAGCTAAAATAGCCATTAATTAAAGGACTAAGCTGTCACAAAAGACAAAATTACTTGTTTGAAGCCTTAGGGTAACTGCAGTGCCAGTAGAGCGTTACGTAAGTCATTCAAAACTACATATTTCATTAAATACTAAAATGAAATTGCCTCTATGTGCTTAATGTAGAACTCTTCATGTCTGATTCGCACCAGTGATACACATGCAAATGATCAGAGATGGAGAAAACATTCTCCTTTGTTCCTCTCCTCCTGCATTAACTTAGTTCACCTTGGAGGAAGGCAGCTAAGTGGAAACACTTTTCAGTATTGTTTATATTAGCTAAAGCAAGTACAATGTTTTTCCTCTATAGGTGAAAGACTCAAGAGTATGTTGGTAAGACAAGGACAAAGCAAAGCAGGCAGGCACAAGACAGGTTTCAGAGCATTAGACAAGTATTCTTTTTAAGATACAGATAATATTCTTAAGACCCAGGCTCAGTTTGAGCTCCTATGGAGGTGCAGCATCAATAGATTAAGCACTGAGAGCTCATGCTAAGCACATCAGAGGTTGCAGGAGAAAACCAGCAGCAAAGCATCCCTCAGGCAAGCACGAAGAACTTGAGGAGGAGGTCAGAAATGTCAGGATCCATCGTGGGGAGACAGTGCAAGACAGTGGGATGAGGATCAAAGGGGTGAGAGTATGAGAGCTAGGTTGTTAAATACAGTAAAACAGAAGCTATTGAAAAACTACAGCAATGACAGTAAGTAAATAAGAGTCTCACTGTTCCCCAGTTTAGTTCTTCATATGATCACATGGGATTAGAAATTGCCCAAACCATCCTACCTCATGCAGATTTTCAGGAGCTGCAGAGCTTGTGTCAGCATCCAGCCTTGATTTTGCTGATGAATTGTAAGCAGAACCGTATCGCTAGCTGTTAAAAAGGCCCACCTGGTCCTCGGTCCCTTCAGGGATGCAAAACCAGTAACAAGTTTCCTTCCCACAATGCAAGAACGTGATTAAAACAGCACAGAAAAAGAATAAGGGTATGTTTGCCTTCATTCACTTTTCCCAGATTTCCTTACCAAGGCACTTTAAATTCTTTTTAGTTTTTAGATGTCACATTTACTCCAAAGATGTGTTCTCATCTGACATGGGTGAGAAAACAGCACCTCACCATCCTCCCCCTCCCCACAACCTTCCCTGTTCTGCTCCAAAGGGGCAGCACAATGCATTTCAAGGAAAGGTACACATGTAGTTGGTAAGGTTTATGATTAAGTTGTCATAGGTCTTCTTCGGTAGTGCAAGGAAGCAAGATAAAACCCCTCCAGAGGTGGAGTAGTACAGGGGCTATTATTTACATTGGTGAAAGAGCAGAGTTTACCATTCTCACATAGTTGGCAAGTGGTTGCAGGGGATGCTCAATTTTTCACAGACAAATTTTTCCTTGACTAGGTCAGTAAAGTGGTACTTCCTATCACAGCAGTGACACTGGTTTTATACTGTATGAGACAAAATCTCAGCTCAATCTACAGGCAGCAAGTGAAGGTTCCTTGTGCTCCCACCAACACAGATCCCACTGCTATGTCTACCTCTTCTCTGTTTTTCCCCTCTCCTTGCCTGCTAAGAGTAAATGGCATGGGCTATGAGGATTTAGAAATCTCAATCACTTGGGAACAGACACAGGCTTTGGGTTTTATAGAAGATATAATTTAACAAAAATGAAAAATATGTTTTTCTGAATTATTTTTGAAAACAGCTTTAAAAATTATTTACCTAGGTCAAGTTAAAATGATTTAAAAGCACAATTATCAGGAACTGACATTTCACAACATCATTACCTTTTCTATTACAGCAAAGGTCATAGTTCTAACATGTTTTCAAATACAAACTTCAAATATTTATTAATAAAACAATAAGTACCAAGACTTATCCTTTGAAATTCTGCTCATCTCCCAATGTCCTGGCCCACTGCTACATTGACCTTTT
>VWYK01121690.1:15467-35222 GCA_013399775.1 Semnornis frantzii
CATTCTAAAGCATATTAACAGAAGGGAATTAGACACCGTGGAGAACAGAACAGTGCTATCAGGGGAGAAAGACAATTGGGAGATTTTTGTAAGTAGAACTGCAGACCTGCTGATAACATTACCTGTATGTCCTTCCAACTGAACTGACTGCAGTAAAAGCCAAACCTTCTCCCATTACCACCATCTCAGATTATACATAGACTGCATATAGTCTACCTCCCCCTTTCCTTTAAGGAAAGTAATATTCAAATCAAGTTTTTATCATTGTATTATACCCACAGTAAATTTTACCCATTTCACAAAATGCAGTAATAAACAGAACTCAAAACTAATTAACTTCAATTAATACAGAGTATAAGAAGAAAAAACACACATAAGAAAACAAGATCCAAGGCAAGAATCAACCATAACTAACTGCATGTTAACAGAGTCCTTTAAATCAACATTTTGCTTTGTGCCTGCACAACCAAGACACATGTGACATTCTCTGATACTATGTGCCTTCTTGTTGAGTTCTTCCATAAGTACTAACAGCCTTGATAAGGATTGTCCTTGATTCTGTTGCACTGAATGATCTTGTTCAGTTATCTACTTTTGATTTTTTTCTTCTTGGCTTGGTGTTTGGACACAGTACCTAGAGCAGATTCTGAAATATCCCCTGATGTCTGAGGCAGAAGTAGTTTTCCAGATTGTGTTGGGTATTTGGTTTTCATAAGGACTTTAAACAGTGGCTGGGACAACATATATTTTAGCTGTTTTTTCATCCCCTTCAGCATCTTCTGCTTCTGGCTTTCTTCTTGTTCACTAGTTCTTTTTCCTTAGGGCAGAAATCAAACATACAGAATATTACAAGAAGAGAAGAATTTGCCTTGGCCTCTTTCACCAGGTTTCCATAGTGTTAGGGAAAGATGCTAAAGTCATCTTTGTGTCTTAATGTTACTCGACTCCAGTACAATCTTTCAGTCATCTGTGACAGATTGTCCATAAAAGAACAAGATTGAGAATCCTCATTACTGAGTAACTATACTCTAAGTATCATTCTGTTAAATCATTCAGTTGGCTCTCAACCCAGAAGAGAAACAAGAAAAAAACCAAACAAGGGCACAAAAGATAAGGCATTAACCCAAGGCTTCTTGCTCAGGCAGAAGTTGTTTCTCTGTGTTTCATTTTATGTATGCATTTCAGCACCTGTAAAACAGGAAGCCCTTTCCTCGTTATGCATTAAAAGAAAGAGATGCTCATAATTAATATCACAGGAGAAAGGGCATAGAAAATACTGAAGATAGTATGGTCAGGCCTGCACCAGAGAGAATAAACTAGATCAAGGCTGCTATAATGTAAATTGAAAGGACATTCCTAAATCCTTTGTGACAGTGTAAAATGCATCTAATTTAGGGGAGGATTGACTGAGATTTTTGGTCTCCAACCAGCTACGGAAGAATCAGAGACTGAAAACATTTTAAAGCATGAATCTGGCGAGTTTCTGGGTGGCAAAGTGCTTCATTCGAGAGCCACAACTTACTTGGACTGGATGTGCTGTTTTGAAACCCATTTCAAAGCACAGCATACTCAGATTATGTCAAAACAAGACAGCAGAGTGCTAATTATCTGAGAGCGCTCCTGAACAGTTTGGACAGAGAGGATTAATGCCTGCCTGCAAAGTGGTTAAAAACAAGTTGGTGCAGCCATGAATAAAGGAAAGAAAAAAAAATAATCTGAACATGCTTCAGTGTTAAGGCATCTGCATACTTAGCAGCTAACAGGCTTAAGATGAAGTGCTTGAGGCAGTACCCCCATTCAGCATGTCAAATAAGTAGTAGGAAATGATACCTTCAGCTCCTAAATGTTGAGCACAATGTGGCATTTTACAGTGCATCTAAGCACTGTAAAACTTCACGCTTACAGTTGCACAGCCCTACACGTTCTCTCAGGCACAGCCTGCAGAATATTTACTTTTAAACATACAAGAAATTATTTACTTACTACACACTACCAAAAATCTCAGGAACTTCCGATGTAAAAATTGGCCATTTAGCCCATCTAACTCCACCTGCATAAGGCTCACATACCTTCTGTGTTTGCTAGTGCTTCCTGAGTGCTCCCACACAGGGTTGTCAGGCTCATGTCCTGCTGCCTGACTACGGGGCACTGGGAGTGACAAAGCAAAAGAAGTGGACAAACAGCTTTTTCTTTCACACAAGGCAGGTAAGACTTAAGCAGGACATACTGGACTATTAGATTACTCTAAAATGTTTGCCAGAAGGTAAACAAACAGTCTTTGTCTTACGACGTGTGGACTTGCCTGCAACTTGCCAAAATTGTCACACTTTCTCAATCCCTCAGCACTCTCTACTGCACAAACATCCTAATAACACCAGCAATGCCGTGTAGTAGTAAGGACACTGATTTCCTTTCCTTTCTGCCCTACAAGTTTTAAGAGTTTCTCTGCCATGGCAGGGCTTCTAGACACCTGTGTTATGGGACCAACTGAGTGTACCCACTAACAGACATTTCTACTTGCCCATAAGCATGTCATCATCAAGGTCAATCTCAAGAGCATCTGCAGCTTGCTGGAGCCAGGAATTGTGTTGCTTTGCCCGACTGTTGAAATATTCTGCCTTCTCAATCTGCCGCGCCAAATTCATCCGCTCCTGCAATACAGTTACATTTTAGACATTATGATTGGGTTTGAATGTGAGACAAGTTAGCAGAATCAGTATTTGAGAGCATGCATTACAATGTAACTGAGGCATAGCTGCACTTTTGTCCCCTACTGGTGTCTCAGTAGACACCCCAGGTAATAAAATGTCATCATTTGCTAAAGTGTTTTTCTTCTTCACATCCATGAACGAATCAGGCTTCTAAAAAATCTGAACTACTCAACATGCCTGAATGTTAACTTCTCATTCTTTGAGCAAATCATTACAAAGACTTCAGACATCAGGGACCAAATTGTGATTCAGATACCAGTATCTGAAAATAGTACAGCTGGATCTTAAAGTCACAAGCATCAGAAATAAAAGGCAACCATTTGCTTCATCCCACTCTGAAGAAGCAAACTCCTGCAGGCCACATGGAAGGAGCTAGTCATGTTTTCAGAAATGCACCTGCATCTTGTTTAGGCACAGGAGGAAGTGGCCTGTCCTCCTTCACAGCTTCACACAGGTGGAACAAAAACCAAACCTAACCAGCAAACGTAACTTGACCTGCAGCCTTCCTGCTGGGCCAGTGTGTCTTATGTATTCATTATGGAAAGAAAATCCGCACCGACAATAATCAACACACAGAAGAAAAGTTCTACTTTTTAGAAGTGCCTGTGGTGGCAGCAGATAAAGTCTGTGCAGGACATTGACCAACCCAGCTGAACAGTCTGGTGCTACATAGTAACAGCACCAGCCAGAACTGCCAGGGTAATTAAGACCCAGAGAGAGAGAGAGAGAGGAAATTAAACATGCAGTTGGTTAATAAAACAAGTCAGTCACTTCTTAGACCATTACAAGAAATTTTAAATAGCTTTTCCATCTTTCTAAAATTCTCGTTTAGTGTTTCCTGTACTGTGGTTCACCTATTCTATTTTTCTCGGGTGTGAAAATCTCTTCAGACTTTTCCTAAATTTGAATGAAAGCATGCAGAACCAGGGAAGGAGCATGCCAAAAGGACAGACAATGAACCAGCAGCACTATTAGCTCCAACTACAATGGCTTTGTAATTAAGCACAGGACAAAGTGCAAACATGAGACCTGACAACAAGAAAGATCTAGGAGGCAGGAGTCCAGTTATTAAACACACACCTTTTCTGGGGTGAGAAGCACGCTTATGAATAGCAGATAACACTGTTAGAAGGCAGCAGTTAAAGTTAAGTGTGGAAACAACATTTATTTGCCCACTAATTGACATGATAAGAGCCAAGAATGGCTCATCAAGAAACCAGAAAGGAGCTCTGAAGAAGCACTCTAAAAACAACAGATTTTTTTCAGTAACCAGAAATATTTGGTGGGTAGAGAGGGGTGGGGAGAGACATGGAAAAACAAAACAAAAACCAAGTAACAAAAGCAATTTCTCTTTATTACTACCAAGGGGAGAAAAATAAGCCCATTGAAGCATTTCTTTGATTTTCCTTCTCTTTCAGAAAGCTGCATCCCTTGAAAGCTTCACACCAAATACCTCATTAGCAACAAACCTGGGCTTTGAATCTTGCTGACATTATTCCCAAGGTAAGGATACCACTGCTACCACTAGAGTAGACCCTGGGCTCAGTCCAAGCCAGCTGGATAAGCATGTACCAGAACATCACAAGGAAAAAACATCTGTTGCAATATACAGTCTTTACACATATAAATTATATATAGCACTATATAGTATTTCTCCTTACTCCTAGTCAAATGTAAGACTGCTTGCATTTTTCTCCTATTAGCAAAATCCAGACATTCTAACCCCGGATGGATTTCTTCCAAATGCAGTACTTAAATATATCCAGTTGTACATTGCTGTTGTCACCCAAACTGTTAAGAGAATGGTGAGACGTGAAATGGCCTTATTCAAGAAGTAGAAAATCTGTGGTGACTAGATGCTTTCTAAAATACACATTTTGTAAATCCTAACTATTGTCTATCTTGAAAGCTAGTGAATAACTGAATCATCCGTAAAATGGTCAATAATCTAGAAAAAGTAAACATCTGTCTTGATGAGATCTGATGGCAGCTGTGAACTCATATTATAGGAACTCGCAGAAAAGCGGACACCACTACTCCAACTGAGGCGGCAGATGATGTCTACTGAAGATCCCCAGACCTGCTACTGCTCTCTAGTCTGTTTCTGTCACAAGGGGCTCTAAAGACAGCCATCTCAGCTTCTCAGCCACAAAACACACACACCTTCCTGTACTGCTTTTGGGAATCTAGTCAGGAGAAGCTCTAGATTACAACACGGAAGAAAAACAGAATCATAGAATGGTAAGGTTGGAACAGACCTCAAGGATCATCTAGTTTCAACCCCCTGCCATAGGCAGGGACACCTCCCACTAGTACAGGTTACTCAAGGCCTCATCCAACCTGGCCTTGAACACCTCCAGGGAGGGAGCAGCCACAACCTCCCTGGGCCACCTGTGCCAGTGCCTCACCACCCTCACTGTAAAGAACTTCCTCCTAACATCCAGTCTAAATCTCCCCTCTGCCACTTTAAATCCATGGCCCCTTGTCCTGTCATTACAAGACCTTGTCAATAGTCCCTCCCCTTATGTTTAAACACATAATGGTTTGTGTTGGGTGTCACAAATGCTGTTTTAAAAAGATTAAGTGTGATTAACTTAATTTTTAAATCTAGATCCCAAAGAGTAAAACATCATCTGAAACCTGGAAAGAATGTGATGGGCAGCACAGTAACATAAGCGAGCAACTACTCAGGCTGCAAAGAAACTGTCATTTCTTTACCTTGATAGAAGTCATGCACTTGGTTTCGACTGGGAAAAAAGGCAACTCTTCACTCTTCTCCAATGTTTTATAGATTTTCCTGAAGTTGATCAAATCATCAGGGCCAATCAGTAACAGGCTGAGGCCTTCACTGGCAGCTCGGGCTGTTCTGCCACTTCTGTGTACATACAGCTCAGAAGTACGGGGGACCTGCAAGCATTCAGGAAAAAACACGAAGCTGGTTGTGGGAAGCTAGCAAGCAGCCTGCTATGCCTTCAAGAGGTTGCCAGAGAATACTGGAGTTTTATATACACATGGTACACTGCATGGAATACAGCTGGAGGCAAAGTAAAAGATGATGTCTGGAGATACTTTGTTCTCCAGTATTTTTCCTTGCATAGTCTTTTGTGAGTCTCTCCTAACTTTTGAGTCTGTCATTTCATTTTCAAAACAGGAAAAAATTGTATGTCCTCAGAGAGGAGTTACAGAGCTGAGTCATTTGACACCTTTGGATAGTGTAGTTAAATAAGAAGCAAGGAGAACACTACCCATTCTGTAATTCTCATATATAACCATACATTCATTAACTGCTACCTACGACAGTCACTGCAGCAATGAGATCCTTAAGCACAAAGCACTAGGGACAGTAGAACTAAAAATTATTATATCTCTAGTTGGGATTATACCATACACAGAGCTAAGAAAAGAATCACAGATTTATAGTGGTTAGGATTTGGATCAGCAAAAGCTTATTTAAAAAATAAAACAATAAAAAAGAAAACATTAAAAATATTTAACCTGGTAGTGGATGACATGCTGCACATTGGGAATATCAAGACCACGAGCTGCAACATCTGTTGTCAGGAGGACACAGCTGAGAAAGTGAAAACATTTAATGAATATAAAATTGAAGACTAAACCATCTGCCAAGGAACATAAAATACAGCAACCTAGGATTCTACCACAGCAATTTAAGAAACAGATTTGTACTATATCATCTACTGGAGATATGCTATTTGTTTGCCCTTACAGAAAACAATACCTAGTATCACATCAGAAGCAGTCTTGAAAAAGCAATTCTTAAGAGAAAAAAACCCACAAACCACCAAACAAAAAACAAAACAAAAACAAAGGCAAATGCTATCTTCATCAGGGCTATTCTGTTTCCAATACAGAAAATCCATTTTCCTATGCTTCTATTATCTCCCAATTCACAGGAACACTAGTACAAATAGCTGTTCAGTGACCTATCTAACCACTTGGAAAGGGGGTATCCTTCCTTTCATTACATTTTTCAGTTCTCTGCCCAAGCTGTATTAAAAAAGTACCTTTAGCCTGATATGACCATACCATTAACAACACAGTTGATCTTTTGGCAGAACAGGGAGGTTATTACAAGTTTTACCAGTAATGAAAAAAAACACATTAACACAATAGATGTAATTAACAGTTTTTGGGGGCTGAAATATCATTTACCAAGTTCTCAGTAAATTAAAGCTAGAAATTTTAAGTGGGGATTCCATTTGAATAATTAGCATTTCTTCTTATTCCTAGAAATTAAGAACTACTTGAAGTAAGTTGTTATTGTATATAAACTGTCTACAACAGAGACTAAAGTCTCCCTAGGGTATAGAACAATTTGTTTTAAAAAGAACTTCCCAGCAACTGAAGAGTTACTTGTAAGTAATGGAAATTTGTTAAGACTTTGTAGCATCTGACTGCATGTTCTATTGCTACAAGGTGCAAAGCAGGGATAAACAGAAAATTTGATGGCTTGCAATCTGCAGGAGGCCATGATCGATCGTCTCATAGATTTCTTCTTACCTTGAAAATCTGCAGACTCTTAAAATACCTCATCTGGCCTAGGCCAATGCTATCAGTACGACATTTTGCCGAGGGGTACTACAGACCCGTCACAAAAAATTGAGCCTCTATTCTCCCTGTCTGAGTTTATAACCAAGGTACAAGGTTCCCACTCAGTCTGACAGCATGCAGCAGTCACAGCAGGACTAAATTGGATCTGGATTATGGAAGTACTGAAACCACCAGAGAGGTGTGTAGGATAGTTATGGAAGTATCCATCTGAACAGAAAGCAAATGACAGCTTCTTCAGTAGCAATGAGCTGCCAGACCACAGGGCAATTTAGGCTCCAAGGGACCTCACAAGATTTTGTCCAATCTCCTTCTCAAAGCAGGGTAAGATATAAGGTTGGAACAGATTGCTCAGGGCTTATCTAACTGTTCCAAGAAGCAGCAGCCTGTTTCAATGCCTTACTATCCTCACACTGAAAAAAATCCTTTCTTCTATCCAGCCTTAACCTCTTGTTTCAACTTGCATCTGCTACCCGTAACCCTCATACTACATACCACTGTGAAGAGGCTGGCACCATGATCTGGGTAACATTCTTTTAAGATACCAGAGGGTTGCCATTAGATCCCCACAGTCTTTTTCTCAGGTAATAACAAGCCTTCAGCCCCTCCCCTTGCAGACCTGTGCTTCTTGGCCATCCTGGTGGCCTTCCACTGAACTTGCTCCAATTCCTCACTGCAATCATCCTCTGAAACCTGATCCTTAGTAACATAGGCTCATGAATGTGGGACTTGCATCCCCAGCTAACTCCTCCAACCTGCTCCTGCTCTGACAGAGCTATTTTCTCTCCCTAATGATCTTTACACATTTTTTTTCCTCTACTAAGAAGTAGAAAATCAAATCACCTCTCTCGCTCAGCAAACCTTTCCAGGTTTTTCAGCCTTTGCTTTTGATGCATGTTGGCATGCAAAGGAAGAGGGTCGCAATTTAGGATTGTGAGGAGAGAACTGAGACGTTTTACACAGTCTATGCTGTTTGCAAAGACCATGGTTCTTCCTGGATACTGGAGAAGAAAGTAATAGAGGTAGTAGTCCTTCTCATTTGTATTACAATGGATTCTTGTTTCTGTAAGAGTCTCAACAGTAGCCTCTTTCCTTGTTAAGTCTATTACTTTGGGTTTGGACTTTATTCCTACTTTTTCCATTAACAATTCCAGTTTGGTCTTCTTGTCAATCTTTTTAGCATTCTTCTTCTGCAGAAGTCTTGTGGGAGTCTGATGAACTAAAGTCAAAGTGGCAGAGAAAACAAAAGTCTGTCGTTGAGGGTTATACTGTGAATCATTTAAGATTTCCAGCAACTGAGACAGCTCTAAGAAGTGACCTTTCTCAACCATTCGGTCTGCTTCATCAATCACAAGGCATCTGTCAAACCAAAAACACACAGTAAAAATAAACTTGTGCAGATAAACACAAATATGATACACTTAAGAAGAACTTTTCCTGCTAAACCCATAAGGGAAGTTCTGCATGTTAAACCCAAAGGAACACCAGATATGCCAGTGAAGCTACAGCAGCTTCCATATTTATGTATTCTTAAATCAAGTTTCTAAATGAAATTCTGAGGTTCTTGCTACCGGCTTTAATCAACGTTTCTCTCCATCAATATAACCATGGTGTATTTCAATTTACTGAAATTTATTTTAACATTTTAGAAAATAAATAAGTGATTTTATGTAATCTAAATTATTAAATCAGTTGGTAAGCAGGCAGCAATGTCCAGCTTAGTACCTGGCAGTTAGACCAAACAGCATCTTTACCTGAGCTGCCTAAGATTTAAAAGGTGTGGGTGTCTCTCTTTAACCAACTCCCACAGACGGCCTGGGGTTGCAATTACGATTTCTGGCTTTCGATTCAGCACACGCTCCTGCTTCTGTGCAGCCATGCCTCCTACTAGAATTGCAGTCTTAATGCCTAGAACATAAAAATAACAGGTTTTATCTCACTTTACATACATCTACTCAAATAAGTAATTTTAAATGTTTATACTGCAACTTTCAGCAAGCATTTTGGCCAGAAAACTTCAGAACACACAGCAATGCCCTCGATTTTACAATCTTTCAATGCACTTCTCTTCCAACAGAAGAAGAATCATGTATATCCTCCATAACCATTAGCTTTGCTTATCTATAAATCAGAATCTCATGGTATGTCAATTATATCTGCATGAACAAGCATGTTCCTGTTATGAATTATCAGCAGACCACTCCAAGAACAAGGCTGATAAATACCTGTCTTGCTAATAACAATTAATGATTTCCTGGACTGCACAGTAGTGCAGACCACAAGCTAGCTTTATGTAATTTGCTCATGTACTAAAAGGAGCTCAGCTTTGGAAGCACAAGACTCCACACAGAGCTTATTTCACTCTGCTTCTTCAGAGAATACGCTGGCCCATGAAAAACTGAATTCCACTGCGTAAGATTTCTCTAGTATCCCAGCTACCGCAGATCTCGCCTCCCTGGTACTTGTGGAAGCCCACAATTCCAGGTGGAGATTTTTTTTCAAACAGACTGAGACAACAAAGAAAACCCACAGGGAAACATTTTTCTCTCCTGGTGCTACAAGTACACATCACTTGGGCAGCAGATTTTTCACATACAAATAGCACTGTTCCTATGTCCTGACTTCCAGTTTGGAAGAGAAAGAACAGGATGAAATTGCTTTTGTTAGGCATGCTACCCAGCAACATGCTGTGGCCTGACTGCTGTAGGAGACAAGTGAGACAACCCAGTGATGTCTTCTACTCTGATAACCTATGGCCATAATTTTTTTTTTGATAGATCAAAATAATATATATGTAGATACATCTATTACCTGTATAGATTAATGTATCTCTGAAAAAAGTAAATGATGATATGTTATATATATATATAAAAAACACATATATAATTTTTTTAATATGTAAGCTACATTATCAACAATCAGAACAAAATTAACTGTGGTTGAGTATCTAGCACTAATTCTGTGCTGCTAAAAAAATATCAGTGGAGAGTTGTTTGAAGGAAGAAAACATTGTAAAGCAAAATACCCTACATTAACTGCTTACTTCCACATGTATCTCATGGCAGGATCTTAATGCATTTCTCAAATATCAGTGACTCTAAACCCTAACTTTCAAAAGCCAGCCCAGTTTTATGATGCAGAAGAAACTGTGGTACACATGCTGGCTCAGCAACAGTATTGAAACCCAGCATAGTTTGGGATATAGCCCTCAGGTCTATACATACCTGTAAACTTTGCAACTGCATCAATGTGGTGTTTTACTTGTACAGCTAATTCTCTTGTAGGAGTAAGAACCAGTCCTAAAAGAGGTCTTTTTTTATTGAAGGTTGCACTACGTGTCTCGTTGCCAGAACCAGATTCAAAATTTTCTAGCACCTTCGCACACCCTGTTGTGAAGGATGCATCATCTTCACCTCCAGAGTCTTCAACCTGCTGATAGGCCAGCTTTTCTGCTTCATCCTCATTTTCCCATCTTGTTTCATCATGCTGTTGATGGGACTCTTTAGAAACACTGTCATTTCTGGCTGTTGAGCTATTTGATTTTTGCCACTGCAGCACAGAGTGAATCATCGGAATTGCAAATGCAAGCGTTTTGCCGCTTCCTACAAAAACAGAACAAACAAGAAGAGTAATACAAACTGACAAGTCATTTACTTGAAAAGATGAGAAAAGAAACATGCCCTCACAAGTTGTTCTTAAAGCAAAAGCTGTAACAGACACAAACTTTTGATTTTTAGAAAAGCAGAAACTTGCAGAAGTAGCATCGTTTCTCCTGTTCCCCTTATACATCTTCTTGAAATCACCAACAGTATACTTTCTGGGGAACAGGTATTTTTCCAGCCTCTGGCAGGTCAGGCGGATTCGTTTGTTCTATGAGTGTTTCTTTTAAAAGCTGCAGTTGCAGCCAAGATATTTTTACAATACTGTATGCCCTTAAGGAGAATACCATGCCCTAATTGACAGTTCTGATCAATGTTCTCCAAAAAAAGGATTAGCAAATGAGTCCAAGGACAAGCTGGAGTGTACCTGAAAGATCTGCAGTACTGTGATTACAACTTTCCAAGAAACTGAATTTTTTAATATTCCACTGTGTAATTTCCTCATGTATCACCAGCTCACGTTTTATAATCAAAACATAAATCTGATTTAACACATTTTTGAGAGAATGGGGTTGTTAAATACAAAACTTCTACCAACTTTAATTTCAGGGGCATTGCCGATTTAGCAGAGAACTGTAATGTTAGTTAATAAACAGCTAAGCCCAGAATCAGTATCCTGACCAATACCACTGCAAAACCTCCTCATAACCACTTCCCCAGATTTCTGCAAGTCTGGGTGGCCTCTTACGACTTCCTCACTTGAAGCAGAAAATGTTTATAATCTGCATTTCCAAGGCACTTAAGCTGTTAGATTCTGTATTACCAGAACATCTGTTTTCAAGTCAAGAACACTGCTGATCTTGAATTAAATGTAAATGAATTTGGCTAGTGCAAATGTCAGTACTGCACCCAGCTAGACTATGGCTGTGATTATCAGCACAACTCTGCAGGCACTAGATTCACCCACAAATTAATCACCTCACAGGGCACTTCACCTTCATGACACCAATCACATAGCAGCCAGGCTGAAAAACCGTAAGGAAAGTGTATCTTGATACCCCTAGATACTACAGCTCAAGCTACTTCATGCTCCCTTAAATGGATTTATATACTGTATCATAAAGTTTGGTTCCTTAACCAAAACATTCATTACTTCTACATAGTAACAAACAGAACTGGTTATAGCACTGCAAAAACAACATTCCCTGCATCTGCATTTGGGTCACACCGGTACAGGTTTGGGGCAGTGTGGCTGGAGAGCTCCCTCGCAGAAAGAGATCTGAGGGTTGTAATAGGCAGGCAGCTGAATATGACCCCCAGCAGCGTGGCCAGGTGGCCAAAAAGGCCAACGGCATCCTGGCTTGTATTAAAAATGTTGTGGCCAGCAGAAGTAGGGAGGTGACAGTCCCCCTGTACTTGTCTTTGGTGAGGCCACACCTCGAGTATTGTGTTCAGTTTTGGGCATCACAATACAGGAGAGATCTGGAGGTGCTGGAGCGGGTCCAGAGGAAGGCAACGAAGCTGGCGAAGGGCCTAGAGAATAAATCTTATGGAGAGCGACTGAGGGAGCTGAGGCTGTTTAGTTTGAAAAAGAGGAGGCTGAAGGGAGACCTCGTTGCTGTCTACAAGTACCTGGAGAGACACTGTGGAGAGGCTGGAGCTGGTCTCTTCTCACAGGTAGCTGGAGACAGCTTGAGGCCATTCCCCCTTGCTCTGAGACTGGGTAGATTTAGATTGGATTTTAGGAAAAAGTTTTTCGTGGAAAGTGTGGTCAGGCACTGGAATGAGCTACCCGGGGAGGTGGCTTAGTCACCCAACCTGAATGTGTTTCAAGGTCGTTTGGATGTGGTGTTCAAGGATACCGTTTAAGGTGAATCTTGCAAACTAGGGTTATAGGTTGGACTTGGTGATCCTGAGGGGCTTTTCCAACCTAAATGTTTCTGTGATTCTGTGATCGCCACAGGGATCTACTGCCATATCAAAATATTGCCATTCTCTCTACATTGCTGCCAAAAAGGGAATAGGAATAGCTGTTTCACTTGTTAACTTCCTGCCTTAGGGTCAATTCTAAGGGATGCTGCAGGATGTAGAAAAAAGAATGGGAGAGTTTCAGCCTCTCCCAGATATATACAGCACTTTGTAGAATCGTCTGTGTCTTCTCTCGATTTTCTACAAGAACATTGGTGACCCACTGAGCTTTCTGGAGATCACCTGCCTTTCACTCAGGAAAGGGGAAAAAAGATGGAGCAAACCACAGTCTTACCACATGAGGCTTACATAAAATTAGACAACGACAACACAACCTGTCACCAACCATGCTTTCCGTTCTGCAGCTAGAGCGGAATTTACTCTCCAGCGTTACCAAAACTGCACTTTTTTCAGCACAAATAACACCATTCAAATTTTCAGTTCCATTTTCAAAAACAGTCCCTCTGGGAGCTTTTTTATCTTATTAAAGATAATAGTACCAGCCTAGTTTCCAATAAAAATTTTAAAAGGCTATTTTATCGGTTACCGTATCTTCGTGTTTGAGAACAGTAAATAGCACTGCAAGTGTTACTGTTTCAATCCCACCCAAACTACCGTGCGGCGGGAATACCACCAACAGCAAGAAGCAATACATAAACCCGAATAATAAAACTGTGACTCCGAGGGTCAAACACCCGCCGTGTCGGAGACCAGCCCCACTCTCACTTAGCATGTCAGGAAATATTCCGCTGGCTGGCTCAGATGGCTGTCCTGGGTGTGCCCCCCCCACCCCCGGCGGTTTTTCTGAAGAAAATTAACCCCATCCTAGACAAATCCCGGAACGACAGGGAAAACAGCAAGATAAAACAACTAGAACAGATGAAAAGAATGCACAGGAAGCCTTTAAATCAAAGCGGCTTCCAATTGTACTTCCTGTTTTTAGATTTCGGAGCTTTTTGGTGCTTGCACTGCTAAAGACAGTAATACTTCAAAGGTACGAGTAGCAAAAATGTTGGAGAGAACATAGTACTCTGAGACTTCACAGCATTAGGTTAAAAGAGCTGTAACGAATTTCATAAAGGCTTGCAGAGCTTAAAGACAAAGGCACGAGCCGATCACAAGCTGGGAAGAGACAGCGGCTCCCCAGCTATCTATGCATACTTGAAGCCCAAGCAGGGAAAAAGGCTGGTGACAACGTAAAGGCCAAAGCCAGAAAGAGCACAGGGTGAGCTTGTTTTGCTACGGTAAAGGTCTAGGCCATATTCATGCCTAACACTGTGTTAGTATTTCTTTACTACTCCTAGTTAGTACTGAATCACCTGCAGAGGAACCTAGTTCTCCGTTTTGCCTTGGCACAGCAACATACACACGTTTGGCTGTTGAAAAACTGACCGATCCCCAACTCCATCCTTGTAGTTCCCAAAACAGGAAAACAATTTAAAAAAAAAACAAAAACCAACAACTGTCAAAAGCATTAAAAAAAAATTAGATCTCAAAGCTTTGCACACTGTACTTTGTAAAGATGGAAACTTCTGTTTGTAAGCTACAAAATTTTAGTACTTCACAATGAATTGGTACTAACAAATATGCAGAAGCTACACACTCTTCTCCTACATAAAAAAAAACATAATCATGAGTTGCACTTCAAAAGGGCAGACGGGAAATGCCCAGCATATACAACCAGTTAAACAGATTCGTACCTGTTTCTGCGGCACCAAGAACATCCATGTTATCCCGGATAGCAGGAGGCAAAGCTAAGGCTTGAATAGGTGTTGGAGCACTAAATCCCAAGTAGCTTAAGGCTCGCAATACTGGTTCGGGTACGAACAGGTCTTTCCATGCAGACACATCAGCCTTGTGATCAGCTGAGGCAGACAAAACTTCTGTTGTCCAGTTTTTAAGCTTTTTAGAAGCAGATACTGATGGAAGAACTTCCTGAGCCTGAGAAGCCTTATTTTTAGATACCTTCTTTTTCTTTTGAGCATCTTTTATATTTGAATTACTCTCAGAGACACGTGCATGGTCCTCACATTTTGCCACTTCAACTGTTTTCTTGCACTTTGCCTCTTCACCAACGAGCATATCAATATCGGCTGCATTATGATTGCTGCTTTCATCTGTACTCATTCTCAAATTTTTGTTTTTCTTTTTGGGAGGGACAACAGATGCTTCGCTCTCGTCATTGCTGCCTTCTGAAATACTGTTAGCCTTCCTCTTCTTCTTTTCTACTCCTCCCACTTTAGAAGAACTTACTAGTTTGTAATCTGTAAGTTCCTCCAAGCATACTATATCTTCAAACTCTTCATCAGCAAATAGATTGGGGTCTATCTGCACAGTTTTCCATTTTCCAATTACTTTAATGCCTTTCTGTCTCAATTTAAAGGAAGACTTAAATCTTCCTCCTTTTTTGGTCTTCATTTTAACCTAAAAAGAAACTGGTGGGAGAGCACAGCAGCAGGTCAAAAGAAGTACACTTTTGATATTCAAACACATGCAAATGTAAAGCATCATTCTTTTACTCTTTTAAAATCATAGAATGGTTTAGGCCAGAAGGGACCTCCAATGGTCATCTAGTCCAACTCTGTCGCAGTAAATGGACATCCTCCACTAGATCAGTTTGTTTTAGAGACTTGCAGAGCCTGACCTTGAATATCTCCAGGGATGGGGCCTCAACTACCTGCCTGGGAAACCTGTTCCAGTATTCCACCACCCTCATGGTAAAGAACTCTTTCCCAGCATTCAATCTAAATCACTCCTCTAATTTAAAACCATTGCGTTCTATCACACCAGGCCTCTGTAACAGCCCCTCTCGAGCCTTCTCAGAGGCACTTTTTGGTAAATATTAATATGCATAGCCTCAAGTATAATCACAGCAGGCAAGGCACGCAGCTCTGGAGACAAAACTAGAACCGACGGATAAAACCCGCAGGCCGCGAACCGCTCTTGCCCTGCTTGCCCCGAGTACAGCCCATCAAATGTTCAGCAAGGCCTCCGCTGCCGCACACGGGAGCTCCGAGAACCTGCCGCGAACCGAGGGGCCGCACCGTCCCGCAGCCCCGGGACAAGCAACTCTCCCCCCCATCGCTTACCGCGCTCTGAAGCCACAAGACGGAGAAGAGCACACGACTGTGCCTACCCCAGCACCCGCCGCCTACCACCGCGTGCACTCGCGGGCACTGCCATTGCTGCGTGACGCCACTCCGCAGCGCCGCGGCGCACGTGGCGTGCGCGTCCGTGGTGGGCGGGGCGGCTGCCTGCGGGCGGGAGGGGGAGGACCAGACCCAGGCCTGGGCCTATGGCCTAGGCCTACGCCTGACTGCAAAGTTTCCTTGCTCACATTCTGCGTGTGCTGGTTCTGGTACCCACTCTTTGCGTGTCCTGGCGGCCAGATCTGTAGGAAGGCTCAGGGGTGTCGGTCCTCTGCAGGCCGTATGAGCCGGGCCACCGACCCTTCCGAGTGAAGGGCTGAAAGGCAAGCGCCTGCGGTAATGGCCAGTCTTTCTACGCCACCCGTCTGAGCGCCTCGCTTGTAAAAGTGAGATTGTGCCTCAGGATGGAGAGGGCGGAGTGTCCAAGCAGCCTGCTGGCTCGGCTAGTTCCGTCCTTCACCGAGACGGCTCGTGGCTGGGCGGTGCTAGAAAGTGCCGCGTAGCCGCTGGTGTCTGCAGTTTCTCCAGAGGTAAAGCATGTGCGCTGGTCGGAGTTTTCGGCTAGGCGTTAAATTAGGGGTTCAAACGTGCTCTCTAAGTGTTCTAGACTGCCTCATGATTTGGCTGTGTGATCGATCGTAGGAATACAAGGTTTCTAATACATAAGTGAAGAAGTGAGAATACTTCCTCTATCCAGTAGCTGGGTAACTGGAGAGTAACACCTGCTTGCTAGAGTTAGTGTAACGTGTTACTGCAACCTATATTTTGAGCAAAGCAAACGGATGGATACCTGTGGCTTGCCATCTCCATGGGCTGATAGTGCTGATTGTGACAGATGCTTCACCAGCATAGAACAGGACATATCTTTTTACTAATTGGGCACTGCCATTATCTTTCACAAGTACTTTAGTAGTTATGGTCCTATCTGCATAAATAATATTAAAGTGTAGATTAGACGCGATTGTGGCCTTGGCTGCATCAAAAGAAGTGTGGCCACCAGGTAGATAGAGGTGATTCTGCCACTTTGCTCTGGTAAGACCTCACCTGGAGCACCGCTTCCAGCTCATGTGCCCTCAACACAAGAATGGCGTAGACCTGATGGAGCAGGTGCAGAGGCAGGCCACGAAAATGATCAAGAAGCTGGTACAACTCTTCTAGAATACTACTCTGTAGTATTATGTGCGAGATATCTTACTTGTGTAGAATTGTGTGCAAGACATCACATTCATGAAAGTATGCCTACAGGGCTTCTTAAATTTCAACTGTAAAATTTGCAGCTAAGGTTGCCTGTCATCAACATTACTCATTCAATAAAAAATGTTTTTCTTTATTGCTTGCTCGTGTATTAATATCTTTGTTTCCTGTTTAGTAGTGTGGATAAAGTAATGTAATTTGGAGAAAAGTTGCAAAAAGCTATAGAGATCACAGCATGCTTTTTTTTTTCCCCCCTTTTCCTGCTTATATGCTCTTTATAGCTTGATCTTGGTGTAGGAAGAGGACATCAGAAATTATACAGTATGCTAATAGAAGATTTTTATTTCTGCTAAAAGATTGGCAGATACTCTTAACACCTTCTTTTAGTGTGAGACACTGGGGAGAGGTAAAAACAGGGTGTTTCTAGTTGATAAGAGACCGGGACAGTAGATGAAGGTGTAATTACAATAACAATTACACTTCTCTGTAGTGTCTGCAGGTGTTTCTTGGTTCTGTGAGAAGATGGGAAAATGATGGGTTGTTTTGCTTACTCTTTTTTAATGTGTTCAGGCCATGGAGGGAAGTAAGCATATTAAAAGATTTCAAGGACAATTTCAGTTCCAGGTAATCATTGTTAATGGTCTGCCAATGCACAACATGTTGTGCTTCCTATTCATATAATGTGAACAAGACTGAGGCACAACTGATGCATCATCCCTCATGTTCGGTAAGAAATGAGTGGAAATCAATTGAGAGTTGCAGGAGCAGGATTTGCTACAGTAGCTTTAACACTTCATCCAGCAAACCTTATTTATGTAGTACTGAATTTGAGATAGTGGTGACTGATAGTGCTGGTTCACTGATAAGAGCTGTGACTGCATCTTCACAGGTAAGTTTAATGAGGGAGTCTCAGCGATCTTGATAAATTCCTTCATTAAAAATATCTTTCCTTCCAGGCTGTGTAGATTAAAATTTATGAGACCATTTTGCTAGTTTACATTTTTTCTCTTTATCTCTTTATTTTACTGGATGTTTTCAAAGCAAATTTACAGAAGCAAAAAGGAAATTAATTATTCTCAAATGCTTCTGTGGCTGACTTAATGCTGATCATGAATAAAGAACAGAAAAAAAAAATACGTGGATAAGAGATTTCTTAGACATTCATATGTCTTACATAATTCCAGAGTTTGCAGCTCTATCCTGAAAGGAAGATTTAATGTGGAAATTACTTGCTAAATTATGTTGAATTACAGTTTGTAATGTAGTGGATATATTTTAATAGGGCATAGGAGTATTCTGACTTTCCTCAAGAATCCATTTGTAGATACAGCTGACTTTCCTTGATCAGTACTGAGCTCTATATACTATATAATTTATAGACTAAAGTACTGAATTAAGAGTCTTAAACTGTAATTTGAAAGCATATGCCTGGAGGTTCAGAAAGGCCTTGCCTACATAGTAGGGGGGAACTCTTCTTATTGCCATGGTGTGAACTGCTTGTACAATAGGCATTAGTTTTCTGAGTCCCTTTGAAAAGGGATAACCAAGGGAACCAAACATTTGCTTAGCTTTAGAGTAACATACATCTTCCTGAGCCTTTGTAACCTGAAAGTGACATTGACATATTGTGACAATGCTTTGTAAGCAAAAAGTGGGCATTTGTGTCTTACCAGGGAGTCAGCTTGTAAACTCTTGGTAAGTAAATGCTATTATTGACAGCACAAAGAGAGTTTTTGGTTAAAATGCCAATGACAAATGAAACAGAAGTCCGCTTCACCTCCCAAGGACTTCTTTAGATCAACAGTTACTTAAATACTAGGAAGCAGTGAATTGAAGATAATAACATGTATTATTAATACTTTAATGAGTCATGCCATTTGTCTGCTTGTATACTTTATGTTAGTACATACATTATTATTAATAATTTCCAAATTACTTAAACCAGTTTAAGGAACTAACTCAGACAGTTCCTTGGGAAACAGCCCCTAAAAACAAAAGGGGGCAGTTTGGATCTACTTCGAGAAAGAACTCTTGAAGGCACAGGAACAGGGTGTCCTAATGTGCCAGAAGATGAGCCGACAAGGGAGACAACCAGGCTGGATGAGCAAGGAGCTTCTAAAGGAATTAAGGAAAACATAAAAAAAGAGTGTGTATCACCTTTGGAAAAAAAGGGGAGGTGTCCCAGGAAGAATGTAAAGGTGTTGAAAGGTCTTGTAAAAAAAAAAAAATTAGAAAGGGAAAACCCCATTTATAACTTAGACTGCCCACTGCTTTTAAGGAGAATGAAAAGTGTTTCTATAAATATACTAATGGCAAAAAAAGTGGCAAGGACAACCTTCACTCCTTATTAGATACAGAGGGGAATACAGTAAAGAAAGGTGAGGAAAAGGCAGAGGAAATGAACACCTTCTTTGCCTCAATCTTCAATAGTGGTACAGGTTGTATCCAGGACAGCTGGCCTCCTGAAATGGCAGATGGAGCCAGGGACCAGTATAGTCCCCCTGTAATCCAGGAGGAAGCTGTAAGGGACCTACTGAACCATTTGGATCCTCACACGTCCATGGG
>VWYK01121702.1:10130-32531 GCA_013399775.1 Semnornis frantzii
TCCAGTCTAAATTTCCCCTCTGCCAGTTTAAACCCATTGCCCCTTGTCCTGTTATTGCAAGACCTTGTCAACAGTCCCTCCCCAGCCCTCCTAGTAGGCTCCCTTCAGATACTGGAAGGCTACTACAAGATCCCCTCAAAACCTTCTCTTCTCCAGGCTGAAGAGCCCCAACTCACATAAGCTGTCCTCATAGGAGAGGTGCTCCAGATATCACCTGGTCGAACCCAGATCAAGCTGCACAGAAACACACCCAAGCGAGTTCTGAAAGTCTCCAGAGAAGGAGATTCCATGACCTCTCTGGGCAGCCTGGTCCAGTGCTCCATCACCCCTACAGTAACAATTTCCCTCGTGTTCAAGTGATGCCTCCTCTGTTCTAGTTTGTACCTGTTGCTATACAACCTGCTGCTGTACCTTGTTATATCACTGGGCACCACTGAAAATAACACAGCCTCATCCTCTTGACCTCCACCCTTTAGCTATTGATCTGCATTAAGATCCCCTCTCAATCTGTTCTTCTCCAGGCTAAACAGTCACAGATCTCTCAGCCTCTCCTCATAAGACAGATGCTTCAGTCCTCTAATCACCTTTGCGGCCCCATGTTGGGCTCTCTCCAGTAGTTCCCTGTCTCTTTTGAACTGGGAAGGCTAGAACTGGGTTGCTCATTCAAAGTCAATACAGTTTAATTTGGGGGACCAAAATGGCCTATGCCTTAATCTCAACCTCTCTGCACATTATAGCAATTCTTCCTATGCAAATAAAATGAAAAAAACCACACGCCAAAATCCCATAGACAAAAAGTTCAAAGAACTTAAACCATGAAGTTATTTTCTTTTGAGAAACTTGCTTTGTTTAACATTTGGGAAATGTAAAACAAACTTTCAGTAATTTTGGACTAGGAAGCTCAGCTGGCTACTTGAATTCAACTGGCCAGCTACACCATTTCCACAGCTCTGTATTCAGTTAATAATAGTGCTACTTTGAAGTTAGCCAATTCCTTTCCTCTGGCAGTCTCATGGTGCTTTTGAAATGTAGCTAGATATTAGTGTTCCCATGTAGTGGTTCAGAATAAACTATGAAGAAAGTAAATAACTTGCTGAAGGCTGCAGAGTTAAATGAGTGGTGGAGCCCAAGTTTTCCATATCCTGCAGGCCAGTGACATCCAAGTTTGGATGTTCTGTGTTCCCTTAAGGATGCATTTGAAGAGTATTCACACTGGTCTTTCCTTTAGAACATGGCTGTTATCCCCATTTCATATGTCCCATGCCATGTGAGATAGGAGCAGCTGTAGGACTCCAAAGACAACCCCCCAAAAAAGCAGCAGGAATTGAGCTGGGCATCACAAAACCTAACCAACAGGTCACTCCCTGCCCAAAGCAAAATAGCAGCCGGGAAAGAGGGCTGCAGAGAGGAGGCTCTGAATGGGATAAATTGTTGTGATGGGCCAGGAGCTATAGATATGACACTTCTGCTCTTGCTAATACACCTGCCATCATTCACCCTGTTCATTATCACAACAGCTCTTGTATTTTTATTCATCAGTGAGAGCAAAACGACCGAGCCTCTTGATGCCTTTGTCTGCGAAACACCTTTGTCTGCTGTTTTTGTATCACCTTTGCCATCACAGCTATAACAAATCACCTTGTTAATGTTACAGTGCTTGTTCTTGTGGCCCAGGGTGATCCCTTGTAGGCTGGTGGGCAACAGCTCACATAACTATAATCTGCCACATTTTCATGCAATTAGTATGCGGCAGAAACGTTCTCAGATACTCACACACATACAAAAAGATTAAATAAGACCCATTTAATGTCATGAATTGTCCTGTTAGGAGTTAATGAGGTCTGGTAGGTTGCCAAAGTCCAACACACAGAAAGATCAGGCAGGCCGGGAGGGAGAAAGGGAGGAGTTGCTGGGTTCAGCCAGATAGACCTTGAAGTGCAACAGCTGCGCCTTGTCTTTGAGGAGAGGATCAAGTAGAGAATATGAGATAGGCAAACGTTGGCTTAAACTTTCTTCTCTCTTTGATTGTCCTTGGACATCTGCCTCGTCTCCTGTCAAGAATGTTTGGCAGCTGTGAGCCCAGAATAACACTGCCGCTCAGCCAGGACGCTATCGCAGTCGTCTAATACTTTAAGCCAACTAGTCTCTGCTGTGTGCCTCGACCGATCCTGAACTATGCTAATGCCTTGAGCTAACTAGGCTTTCTAACAGCCCCTGAAATACATAGACGTGGGCTCTGCCGTTTATTTTCCTCACGTGCTAATTGGCTTTAATTGTTGGCCAATTGGATTTCAAGTTGAGAAAAGGGTGCCCCAGACAAAAGGAAAAGTGTTAACTTAAGACCGTGGGAGAGACTGGCCGTTCTGTTCAGTTTCTAATGTAGCAGGCTTTATGCAGATGCATAAGTCTCAGGGCAATGGCTGTCCTAGAAAAATTTCTCAGGCATAACCAATGTGGTTTCCTATAAAATATATGCTTCCATACAGGCTGAATGCCATTAGTGTTCAGCTATTTGCTGGAAAGCAAATTCCCATCTTTCCAACCAAAGCGTGTGTGCTCACTTTGCCTCAAAAATAAAGGGCAGATGAGATGAACACTAGAGTCACAGTAATGTTTCAGTTGGTTGAGGCAGTGAATTTCAAAGTGCAAATGCCAACCTTCAGTTTGTCCCCGCAGCCACGGTAAGAGCTACTCTCTTCTCCCTGCTGAAGAAAGGCTTTCATCCTACATGCACCTCAACACTCATCTAACAGAAACAAGCCCTCTCTGAATAAGAAGGGCACTCAGGTTCTGCACCCATTCAGCCTCTGAACAGCATATCATAATAAAAGATTCATTCTCTGGTGACATTATTTTTATTGCCACCGCATTTCCTTTTATTTCAGACAAGTTCAGGGGAAGAGAATCAGGCCATGTAAATATACCTGCAAGATGAGCCAGACTAAAGGACATCTGCGTAATCTTTAATGCATGTATCCTCCCAACATCCCTCGTAGCCAGAGTAGTGCTATTATCCATCTTTTGCTGAGGGCACAGAAGGGGAAATCCTCAGAGGTACTTGGGATCATAAATACCTATGAAAATATGTGTTAGAGAGACTAAAGGCCAGCTTTTCAAAACTAAATTAATAGGATTTGGGCACTTAACCTGCTTAAGCACTTACAAGAACTTGCTGAAGAACTACTGAAAACCTGATCAGAAGTGATTTGCCTAGGTCATATCAGCTGCTTTTCTGCAGAGCAGAAATCCATGTCCTAAAATCCTGTGATAGGAATTTAGTGCCATTAGGACCCAGGCAAGCTCCTGAGCAAAACCTCAAACAAATCCTCATCATTATCACTACATAAAACATCTAGAAATAGAAACAGATTACGGCATTGTAAAGATCTGCTGATCGGCAGTAAAGTTTTCTGCCCGCCTTCACTTTATGAAGTGTATCCCTTAAACAAAGCTCAGTTCAAACCATTTTCACATGCCCATTCAGATGGAAGGCAGAGCGGTGATGTTACACAGAAACAGCAAGTTGTTTTCAAAGCTATGCAACATCCATTATCAGATGCTTGTTAATCAAGTCTCTGCCTTTCCTTTTGACATAATTTCTCAAACTGATTTGCAAATCATTCTGTAGTAAAGACCCAAATCTTCTTGTTACTTCTGGCTAGTTCATGCTTCCCAAGCTGTACAGAAAGATGGTATTTGCCCCAAACACCTAATTCAGAATTCTCTCCAGTGAGGGATTTTAACAGAGACTGGGATTATTTGAGGTGAGCATGGTAGAATAACCTGTTCTATTCTAATGTACAAGCAGTTTCTGGACAGCTATAGCTAGCGATGCCATGTTTGTTAGGCTGCCTAATTTACAGCAGGAGATTGAGATTAATGTATATGCATAATGAGAATTGGAAAAAAAAAAAAACAAACAAGCAAACTTGTTGTTGAAGATCTGTGCATTTTTTTATGCAAGCTACACTTTGAAAAAAAGGGTAGGTCATGAGTGATCAGGCACACACTCATCCTTAAGCAAAACCTGATGAAGTTTTCTCTATTTTTTTAGTCCTAGGGCACTCAATGTGTGTCCTTTACTGCCTTTATCTTGCTAGTCCAGGACTGCCTTTATTGGAAAAAAAAATACAAAATTGTTTTCAAGCATGGGCCTCACCCCATGAACCCTTAGGTCTCAGTCTCCAACACTGTGGTTCGGTATTTTGTAAAGGCCACTAAGTGTTTCCCATTCAGGTGCATTTTCCTTACTTGCTCCAGATGGGAGAAGAGCTGAGGATACCAGAGCAGCACACAAAAATGTTCTGGTGGTGGCTCCAGTTGGGATGAGAAATAAAGCTGTTGTAAATCTCATGACTCACTCTCCTAACAGAAGTACAAGTAACCTGGACAAATTCAGACAGTGGGCTGCCTTATCCAAGTCAAGTTATGAATGTTTTGACCTCTTTCCTTGTAAAAATTGTTTTCAACAACAAAGAAAGGATTTTACTTCCATCCTATCTTCTTACCCTGTGTAAACTGCTGTAACAAAAGCAAAACCAGAGGAACTATGCAGGGGAGTGACAAATTCACTGAATTCCTCTCTGCTAAATCTAATACCTAGTGATAATATCACACTCCTCTCCACGAAACACGATATTCTCTCCTGGTTTACAAAGCACCAGGGGGGAACACACTTGCAAAAACTTCCAGCTACAGTGAATCTGACCTGGAGCACTTGTCTTTAGGGGCAAGACCTGACAACAGCCTCCTCGGCAGTTCAGAGACACCATGGGATTAGCACGGAGGAACTATGCTGACTTCTATGCGGACACATGCAAAACGCTAGGTCAGTGCTCCTCCCTGCTGCCCACTGGTATCTTGCCCTTTCTGACAGCGTTCGTGGGAGGTAGGTGCTGCCTGTAGAAGCAAACTGCCCAAACAACTTTTTCCTTATCTTTCAAGCCACATATTCTTCCTCCGAGAGCATCTCAGCATTGTTAATGTGAGGAAAAAGCAACCGGTAGTAAATATGGAGATGAGGCTGTCACAACATTCTTCCCTTGCCTATGTAATTTTATCTGGGACTCTCCTAGTTTGACTCCTTTTGTGTCCTGGGCTACAGGAGATCCTGCTGCCACCACTGAGGAAAGCTGGACACTAAATGCTTTCTGCAGCTAGTCAACACGTCTCTGGGGTTTGTCAGGAGGGTTGGCTGAAGGCCGATGCCAGTCACTTTCTCTGGTGCAGTAGTGAAGTGTGCTGCTTTCTAGTGCTCAGCGGTTCCCGAGAAGCTGCAAGTGGCTGCGAGTGGCAGATGCTAACAGACACCAGAGAGCCTGAATCTCCAGCCCTGCCTCTCACTGACAAATTGCACCTTTGCTGCAAACGTTTCAGCCTGTGACTTATCTCCCAATCGGAGCGCTGGCCACCCCTCTTTGCAAAGGCACTGTCCTTCCAGGTGGATTATTTTCCACTCAAAGACTGATGCCTGCAACAGCAATCTTGAAAGTCTCTTGCTATCTGCTTCTCACTCTTCACAAGACAAGACAAGACCACCCAGCGATTCGCCTGAAGAAATATTACACCAGTCCGTGGGCCGGCATGCCTGAAATTGGCCTAGGGAGCATATCGACAACGAGTTACCCAGCTTAGAAGACACAAGGGGATTAATAACTTGGACAGTGCACTGGATAAAACTAAACTCAGAAACAATTCCCCATCCAAACCCCATCAGAATTTTAATCTTTACAGACTTTTAGCTCCACAGCCCAATAAATCCCTTCCATAGTGACTCATTGTTACCCTGATCTTCCTTATAAAACACACAGTGGAAACAGTGTAACATTTTCCTTTCTTATTGCTCCCCTTTGTAAAACCATCTTTCCTTGTATCTCGCTGCCATTTGCCTGTTAGTCATGGGCTTCAGTCCTGAATGAGCCACTTAAGAAATGTTACACCGATGTCAAATTGATACATGTCTTGTGACTACTTTATGCTTTCTCTTTTTTTTTTAAATGTGAAAGGACAGTGCTCAGAACTCACCAAAAATTGGAGACTTTTCAGTGCAAACATTCGTTCATTCCTCTCCAAAAAAAAAGACCCTAAAAAAATCCACCCCAAAACTCTAGTAGAAATTAGAAAATAGGAGTCCACCAAAGGCCACAAATGTTTTGCGTTTAGGATTTTTATTTTGTCCTTTTTGGAGAAGTTGAAATTCCACGTAGAGGGCATTATTTACTTTTATTTAAAAGCATCCAAAACACATTTTCAATATAATCCTGTTGTCAGATCCAGTAAACTGCAACTGGTGATCTGTGAGGTTTGCCTGTAAACTCCAACCTGGCAAAGTGTTTCCCCAGATATTTCAAATCTGGGAGCCCAGATCTAGACATAAATCAGCCCCTGAGGGAGAGCAACCTGATTTTATACAAGTTCTGAGCAGGCAGAGTAGCAGTGACAGGAATGAAGAACAAAAAAATATACTGTCTTGAGAATTCACTACATATCTCAGGCTGCTCACTTCCTTTCCACAAGGCAGCAACAGCAAAGTCCATAGAGGACTTCATGAAGCCCTCTTCTCTAATGCATGTTGCATTTTCAAGACCAACATGCTGCTTATGGTGCTGTCATAAGTGAATCTCAAATGCATTCAAGACTCTAATTGTCTAATTGAGAACATGGCAACGCTTCAGTGCCCAAGGGGCAGTGCATGGAAGAAACAGAAGTCCTTGTTGAAGTGGCGCTGCAAGGTGTGTAGCCCTGAACACATGGGCAAGCCTTATGTAACTGCCATATCATTCCCTTTGAGCAGTCAGTTTATGTTTTGAAATTCAGCCTTCAACACATAACAGAGTCCTTGACCACCCTCCTATAGAAAACAAAATCCTGCTTATTTTGGCAGATGTTCTTTTTTTCCCTTTAAAGTATGCTGTTCTATCTTCTTTCTGGCTGTTTAGGGTATTTTTCCTAAGCACAATGTTATTGTGGGTTTAGCCTGAGATGAGAGTCAATCCCCTCCTTTAAAGCAAACTGATTTCTCTACTCCTTTCCCTGTGATATCTATTTTGGAGGCTCTCAACTCCCTGGTGGGCCAGTGGGACATCCCGCAGCCTCTTTATGGCTGGTGGTCTGCAGGAGGGAATAGGATTACATCTCTCAGCAGCCAATGGTGCTGCCTGTAGGTTCAATAAACGGGCTTTTAAAAAAAACACACACACACACAGCATGTCCTTCTTACTCTGCTTTGCATGATGTGACTGAACCTGCAGAGCCAGTGGGAGCAAGTTCTATAGTGATAACGGTAACCATTGACTTTCCCTTTCCTGATTTCACCTCTTTCATTATGTTGGAGAGCTTTGTTCCAGACTAGGAGATTATGCAACGGGCTGAGGAGGAGATGTGACTTCAGTGAGATATAGCACACAAAAAAGTGTGACAAATTGCAATGACAGGGGCTCCGATGGTAGCTTGTGATGGAGTGAAATTAAATCCCTAACCAAACAATGCAGCATTATGCTATATTCTATAGGCACCCTTGTTGAGGGTAGATTGAGAGAAAAAGAGATGGGCAAAAAGAAAGATGCACACATACTTTCCCCATCCATGTTCCCAGTGAGCCCTTTCCCCCAGTGTCAGCTTGGGAGTAAACAAAAAAAAAAAGAAGAAATAATCCCTAATGCTCAGGCCCAGCTGTAAGAGATGTGTGACACCAGAAGAAGTGTAACGGATTGAAGAGATGCCCGGCGAACACCCACGGATCGCAGCGTCATACCCTGTGCTGCTCGGGCAGCAGTGCTGCCTCCTGAGAGATCTGGCTGGGATCTCCTCTCTCCATACCTCCACACACAGCATCCCAAGTAATTTGCCCTCCTTCCTAATTAAAGTGTTCCCCGAGGAGCACTGAAGAAGGAAGATGTGTGTACACCTTTGTACTCAGCTGCTCCAAATTTCCTTGGGCAATACCACAGGGTGAGCCTGATGGCTTTTTTCATGCTAAATAACTGACCTAGACGGCCTTACTGCCCCATTCATCTCTTCTACATAAACAAACTATTCATTCTCTAAGGAATAGGTGCATCTGTTCACTCAGGCCCAGCTCCTGAGGGAAGTCAACAAGAGACTTGACACTATTTAAGGAAGAAGGGAGCACAACATGCTGTTAGAATATCTTCACTGTCCTGGGGCCATCCAGGTGTTAAATCACTCAGTGGTCTCTAAAGGGTCCAGAGTCAAACACTGAAACAAAAGGCAAAGATAGGGAAGGAGGGAGAGGGAGCACACCAGATACCACAGCTCGCATTCCTGGTGTTTCTCTTTTACTTGCTAGGGTTTTCAGGAGCAGTATATTGACGGAATGGAATATGAAGTTGACTTTGAGAGGCTACAAGCACTCAACACGGCTGCAAACTTTATGAGCTGGTCAGCATTACTAATGTTCTCAGAGTAACACTCTTGTGGGACTCCTGAGCTTCATTTCCACTGGAAAGAAACAATAGTTCAAGCTGTGAAATGTTTTACATTCAACTTCCACATCTCCCCCCACCCCCTTCAGTGAAGTTGCCATGAGTCCAGACTTTAAAAACATTTCAGACTTAAAAGGTTAAGATTTAAGTGCTGCTGATTTTATCTAGGCTTTTAACTAACATAGGCAGGTGGATTAGAGATATGTGTACAATCTCCACTCTAGACACTTGGGTAAATATGCACAAGTGCTGAGTGAGCCAAGGAAGGAATCTGATGTTATTGTCTATTAATTTGAAAGCAGAGATTAAAGAAAGTGCAGAAATCAGTAGTGTAAATATCAAAAAGGATTTCCATTTATATGTAAGAACATTACTCTAGCAGTCTGGCTATTTCAAATAACATGAAAGCTTTTTTTTTTTTTTTCCTGAGGAAAAAAAAAAAACCTGTGAATTTGTTTAAATTTACATATTTCCCTCTCTCTTTGTTTGCAGGAATGGTCACCATGCTTGCAGATTTGAAGCAGTTTGCTGGACAGGGCTGGGTTTTATTCAGAACCTTCAGCCAGTGGAAGGGCCCAAAACACAGCTCGAGTATTTCACGAAATAACAGGGCTGAGGTTTCCTCCTCCTTCTGTTCTTTTCTTCAGTAGTATTTGTGTTGATCTTTTTCTTTTTTTTAAATTATCACTGTCTGAAAACAGATTCTGATTCTCTACTAACATTTTTTTCTGTCGTTCAGAAATACCCCTGAAAACTTGGCAGAAATAACAGGTAGGTGACAGAGCGTTCAAAACCATTTGGGCTGCAGCTGTTGGTCAAGTCAGTGATGTGAGTGCCTCTCCAGCTTGTGTGGCATCCCTTCTACCTCCTTCTTAGATGTCTACTCCCAATTTTTTAAATGAATGACAACAATAAATAGTGAAGATCCTTGAAACACATCAAATGCTTGCACCTTCTAGAAAAGAACACCAAAAAAAAAGTTGTTTCTACACTGTTAATATGGGCAATGTTTTTAATACTGGAAGAAACTATTTTTTTTCCCCCTCTAGACCTGGAATTATGTCTGAATGTGATAGATGCTCTTTAAAAGCATACTTCAGGCTAAAATATCAAAGAATTCTCTACTTTCATGATAGCTTTACAAATTCCTGGAGGTCATCTGCCTACTCAAAAATAACGCACAATGTGACCCCATGAATCAAACAGGCCAAGCTCAGCACTTTTTATTAGCAGAAATATTCATGAATCTTTTATCCTCCTCCTTAGTCCACCAGCTCTTATTTTCACCCTGTTCTCACCTTAATGCAGCATTTCTTAGGAATGCCAAGGAAAAGGATCCCAGCTTCAGGTTTAATTGCTAATATTTCTAAATTTACTCAGCATAAAAATCCATCTGAGGCTCCAAAGATTTTCCCTGTAATCTGCAGAACCTGAGTTTGAATCTAGCCCAAGAGAACACCACAGCAAATAAATACCATCTGATCTCTACAGAAATCTGAGAAGAGTTCGACTCTTTTCCACCTTGCTACAGGTATGTCAGAGTTGATTTCCCAATGCAATGCTGTAGGAAAAAAGGCAATTAAAATTAAACTGTCCCAATTTCAGTGAAATGAAAATTACTTATCAGCTGGAATCACTACACATGTGGTTATTGTATTATTCTTTTGCATTGAACAGGCCAATACTATGTCCTTAATGCTGGCTTGTTTTATATCTCATCTAACATTGGACAAGCAGCAGTAACTATGAGCCAAATGAACCCAGTTTTCCAAGCAGCAATATGGGAATTGCTGGACTCAGCTTATTCATCCTGTCTTTCTCACCTTCAGTGACCACTGTGGATACCACAGTTAAACTCTACAATATCTGTCTAGAGACACATAGTATGCAATTGCCAGTTCTGTTGCATACCAGCACTCTCACTATCAGTGCAGCCAGAAGAGGACTAGGCTGGACAGAAAGGAACCATCTCTGAATGCTGGAAACCATCCAGATTTTGTTATCATTTCATTCTTTACTTTGGACCATGTAAGTGTCTTACAGAAGATTCCAAGATTACACAATTTAACAACCAAAGGGAAAGGAAAGCTTTTTTCAGTTCATTTTCTCTAGCAGCTGGTATCACATGCCTGACTGTGTATAGCAGCCTCAGTAAATTAAGGTTGGAAAAGATGAAGTCCAGTCATCAACCCAGCACCACCATGCTCACTGAATCATGGCCTGAAGTCTCATGTCGACATATTTGTTGAACACTTCCAGGGATTGTGACTCCCTAAGCAGCCTGTTTCAACGCCTGACCATCGTTTTGGCAAAGAAATTGTTCCTAATATCCAATTCAAACCTTCCCTGGCATAACTTGGGGCTGTTTCCTGTTGCTTGGAAGAAGAGACTGACTCTCACCAAGCCCAAATAGTTGTCCCAGCTACTGTTTGCATGATATAAATATAGACAGCATTCCAAGGATGGCTTTGCACACTTTTAGGCAGCAGACATTTCCTTTCTATTGAAACTTTTCAATATTTCAGCTCAAAGTGCTCTTTGCTCAGAATTACCAATTTTTGTCAGATCATTTTGCCACAAACACTTAGAACATTTTAGCAAGGAAAGAATTCTCTCTTTTTTTCCACCCAGCTCTAACGTTAAACGTTGATTAAACACAGAGGAATTTCCTCAGTGAAGCACTCAAGGTATCAGGTCCTCCTAATCCAGTAAGATTAATTATCAAGTATAAGTAAATAAGAATTTGTTTTAATTCATTTCCAGATGCAGGGAGATTAGGCCTGCAAATTAGTTTGCTCCAATACTGAATATTAAGACTACATCAATAATTACTGAATAAAAAGCTGAGCCTTGGGTTTTGGGCTCCCCTGAACGATTTGGATCAAGATTTCATTTAGATTATGGATAACAGCTCCACACAATGTTTGGCTCAAGTTCAATTTCTCTAAATCCAAGACTAGGATAGACCTTTAGTTCATGTCCTTCAACTCTCTAACCCACACAATTGCATTTCACTCATACATTTCTACACTAAGTCCAGAACCATTAATTAAATAAGAATATTTGAGAAATCAAGAGGCAAAATTGTTGCCTGCTCTAGGCAGAGAGTGGGAAAGGAAAGTGACACCAGGCATTTGCCAAGGCAAAGAGCTGATAAAGGTGATGATGTCTACTGGGATTTGTCCCATGTTATGTGTCTATAAGGTAGATGCCTACATCTGATCTCATCATGCTTGCACTTCACTGCAGTGGAGACAAAGGGCATTTCTAGTGCACCATCCACCTACATTACATACTTCAGGATGAGATCTAGTGCCTCATTTTTCTTCACTGAAGAGTGACCACCTTGGGTGTGGACAGCTGTGATACAACTCTAATAGCAGCCTTTCAGTACTTAAAGTGGGCCTACAGGAAAGATGAGGACAGGTTCTTTATCTGAAAGTGCAGTGATGAGATGAGGGGTCACAGTTTTAAGCTGAAAGAGGGTAGATTTAGATTAGATATCAGGAAGAAATTCTTTACTGAGAGGGTGGTGAGACTAAGGAACAGATAACCCAGAGAAGTTGTGGATGCTCCCTCCTGGGAAGTGTTTAAGGTCAGGCTGGATGGGACTTTGAAAACCTGGTCTAGCACAAGGTGTGTCCATCCATGGCAGGAGATTGGAACTAGATAATCTTTAAGGTCCCTCCCTACCCAAATCATTTTATCAGTCTATCAAATCCAAGAGTCATGTAAGAAGGCTTCCAGGAGACCTTAGAGTAGCCTTCCAGTATCTGAAGGGGGCCTACAGTAAGGCTGGGGAGGGACTATTGACGAGGTCTGCCAGGACAAGGGGCAATGGGTTTGAACTGGCAAAGAGGAGATTGAATGTGGATGCTAGGAGGAAGTTGTTTGCAGTGAGGGTGGTGAGACACTGGCACAGGTTGCCCAGGGAGGTTATGGTTGTTTTGGAACACCTCCCTGGAGGGGTTCAAGGTCAGGTTGGAGGAGGTCTTGAGTGACCTGTGCTAGTGAGAGGTGTCCCTGCCTATGGCAGAGGGTTGGAGCTAGATGATCTTTGAGGTCACTTCCAACCTTACCATTCTATGATTCTATGAACATTCTCACTCTTTATGAACCACACCACAAGCTCTTTAAAAAAAGAGCATCTTTCAGAGCCTTGATGATCCCTCTTGGTTTAACCAAGCAAAGTTTCAGACCACTGTTTCCTTCAAATGCAGGAGAGCATAGAGGCTGGTGGCATTCCTAGTTTGGGCTTGCATCTGCTGCAAAGGAGAGCTGTCTGTCATGAAATGCTATCTTCAGGGCTAGGCTGGGGCTGACTATACTCTCTTTAAAAAAAAAAAAAGCAAACCACAAACAACAAACCAGCAGGAATTAATATTATTGTCCTTACATTCTCACAGGAGATGCTTCATTTAAAAAAAACCTTGAATTTTGTTTAACATTATCAGTTCTTATTTTATTCTAGATTATGTAGATTAGGCAATGCCTAACACTCAATATGAATAAAGCAAAACATGAATAAATTAACTGCAAGATGTCCTGGCTAGTCTAACTTTTGTTGTAATATTCCTAATAATACATGACTAGTTAGGAGAACTCTGTTTGATCCCTATGGAAATGTGCTAAGGAGGAAAATAAACTGTAGAAAATGTGGATTTAGAAATTAAAAGTCCTCCAGACCACTGTTTTCTGCTTATCTGGCCAGGATTAGAAAACAGATCAGTTCAGTGCAATCTTTTCCAACATTTCATCTCAGCCATCACATGTTTTAACTCTCTTCTGAAAGAATAGCCTCTAGGAAGAGGTTGAGTGCAAAATTCACAGCACATAAATTAGCCTCTTTCTCCAGCTAGTGGGTTATTGAGAAGAGATTGGAATTGCTTTGTTACTCAAATGTATTTGACACACTCTTCTGCCATTTTTTTTTTAAAACTCTCTTGGCTACTAAATGTTTTTTTCCCCTGAATAGTTGTGATCCCCATTTAAAGGTGAATTGCTTTTCTTAAATCTAATAAATGAGTGTCTTGGCTTGTGAGAGCAAACCAAGCTGCTTTCACAAGAACTTGCATCCACACTGGTGATATTGCCAGTTGAAAGCAAGAGTAATCACCCAAAATTAATGGAAAACTGGAACAAAAGAGGGGGAGGCAGGGTGAAAGCAAATTCTTCAGGAAATCTGAATGTCTGTGGATTACTTAAGCTTAACTTTCCACCTTCAGGTAAGCGCAACACATCCTTGTAGCCCATTGAAGGATCTCAACACATTGTACAGCATGCAAGACATTGAGAAACTGGATCTTAGGTTTCCCACTGATTTCTGAGTGGATGTCCAGTTGACTGCCTGCTTTTTCCCAGCACGCCTGGATACCTAGTTCTGCTGTCATCAGTCCAAACACATGTTCTATTTTCCCCTCTTTCTAAGCAAAAATCCCTACTCCCTCTCCCCACACTTGATACATTACTCTTTCCAGTCTCTTGTTGCTCCAAAGCAGTAGTGCCTGCCAGGAATCGGAGAGATTCAGTGTGTGTACAGAGCAGCCTGGGAACAGAGTATAGAAGACCAAATTGCCCAGCTTTGGCCCAAAATGTGAGGTTTTAAAACCTCTGTATTAGCCCCTCAGGAAACAGGAGGAGCAGCAGAAAGTGGCTTCCTTGGCCAGTGCATGTGCCAGTGTGTGCACGAGTGCACACTTTAACCTGGAATACATACCCAAGATTAAATGGTCTTTAAATCAAAGCCAATAGATAAATAAGGGAACTATTCCAAAACCAAGGGGGTTAAAAAACACTCTGCATGCACCTGCTGGAGACGCTGTGCTGCTGGCTCTACATTTCAACTCTAACCTGTATTTGATATGGTGTTGTTGCAGCTGTGGGTTGGGGTGGTTTATTTAAGTGGCTCCAAATGCTTGTCAGTGTGGCAACCAGCTGAATACATAAAACAGGCTCTCCAAACCCTTTATGGCCCAGGGTCAGAGTAAATGGAATAATAAAATCCAAATGCTTTTGTCTCATTTTCCATCACCCAAGCCTTCCGCATAAATCTACAGCTTTGCAATGACCTTCGCATTCAGTGTCGGGGATGAGGCCGCAGGTCTGAGATACATTTGGTCTTCATCTTAGGTCTTTAAAAGCTTTTTCCAATTAATTTTAACTGACTTCCATAAGGATCAAGTACAGCTTCCTCCTCCCAGCCCCCTCGCTCCTCATCCCACTCCCTTCCTCTTCAACCCAGCGTCTTCAACCAGTCAGCTGGGGGAATGCTGGAGGATAACGCCATTGATCACTTTGTACGTGGGAGCACCAACAGCAAAGACATTTACAAAAGGAGTGATTTAGCAAATAGGAAGTGAGCAATTTATTTAAAAGAGTTTTAATTTGATGTCTTCCTCATTGCTGGGTGTCTGGTTTTCTTTATTTCTCTAGTGCCACATTATCCCTGCTCAGATGTCATCGTGGGGACCCGGAGTCTCCTGTACATATGTTTATAAAGGCTAGGTCACTATTAAACTAAAATATATCTGTTTGGGTTTAGCAAATCAAAAATCACCTTGTCTGGAATTAACTGCTGAGGGTTGGTTACTCCTTTGCCCTCCCCATCTGATCTAAATTAGATGCAAAGTCATTTTTAGGTGCTTCAATTACAGCGAAGAGCAACGCAAGCTTATGTCTAAAAGAAGCCCTCAGAACACCTCCAAATGTTCTAAAAACTTACAGGTCTCTTTTTCTAAATTCTCAAACAGGATTTTAATAACCAGCTAATAAACAGGCCCCCCCAAAAATGCTTGTCTCTAGTTTTGCACTTAGCAAAGCCAGGCCAGACTTCAAGAGCTGTAGTGAGTGCTAGGGGACATATCCACAGCCTAGAGCTTCCAACTTTCCCATGGTTCTGTTGACATCATCAGAAGACTTGGTCCATACTGTATAGATAGAATCAATAAAACCAAATCAGATATCTCACTACTGGGGATTTGAGCTCAATATACCTCAGACAAAACAAAGGACAAAAAATATCCATAAGACAGCTGCTTTCCTGTGACCTGCATGAAGGAAAACAACATCTAAGATTAAATAAAAAAATAAATCCATATTTCTTGATAGTGTCCACACTTATACATAATTTTAAATATCAAGGAAGTTCTCATCATGAGGGCATAACAGCAAATGTTCTCTCCCCCTAATCAAGCATTTCTACCTCATGCTTTATGACATTTTTCCATAGTTAATATGGACTTCTTTCAGCTGTGAGAGAAACACCATGGAAGGTTTGAGACACAAAGTTTAAAGTGAAAAAAAAAATCCTCCAACCTTCCCTACATGTACAGTGAGAAGATATACCTTCTCATAAGTCTTGATTATCTTATTAATGGCAATATGAATCAGTAATGCTCTACATTGACTTTCATGAAGTCGTGCCCTCTCAATACATTGAGAAGTTGAGGCTCTTTGGTTGGAGTCAGCATCCTAAATCTTTTCCTGCTCAGCGAAGTTGTCCTTTGAAACAATAAACAGGACAGTAGCTCACAAAAGTAAGGCAACTTGTTTTCCCATGGCATCAAAGCTGTCCTTTAACATCTGTGATGTCCAAGAGGCTAGAAACATCAGCTGGAGATTTGCCTGTGAGTAGGATGTGCATTCTTTGGTGAGTACCAACCACAAAGGACGGTCTTCCCCTCATCACTTGCATTATTAAAGCCTCTCATCTATGTCCATACCTCCTTACTAAATTTGTAGGAATTTAATTCTTTTAAATCTGCCTGAAACTTCCTGAAAGGTTCATCATAACTACCGAGAGTGCACAAGCAGAGGAGCAGGAATGCCCACTCAAGCCTGTACACAGAGGAAGACCAGCTGAAAGTCATTCCTGTGGGAAACTAAGCTCAGACTGAAAACTGAACGATCAATATTTTTTCTCATCCAAATATGAGACAGAAATCTTGCACCTGACCATAGAAGCACAACAAAAGGAGGTCAGAACCATTCCTTCTTGCAGAACCATTTCTTGCAGACCATGGTATTAAATGCATGCTACTCAAGTTTCACTTCTGTATCCTGAAAATGGGATATTTATGTAAATTCATCTAAAAGCATGGATTAGAGAACTTGATTTTTCCATCCCAGTTCATGTTAAGTGAGTCCAGTTTTATATTTGCTATGCATGAAAACCATCTAGGGCCCTATCAAAAAGTTCTGAATAGATTTTAAAATAAAAAAAAGAAAATAAGTTAAACAGAACTATAAGGGAAAAAAAAAAAAAAAGAAAAAAAAAGAAGGAAAATCCAGACACAGAGCAGGTGTTTAGCCAGTCAATTAATTTATACAGCTTCTAGCAGGGCACAGGGCATTAACACCCACCCCCCAGCCTCCCAGCACAAGACACAGGTGGCAGGGTGTGTGTCTGGGAGGTGCACAGGAAGCAAGACACACTGGGAATTTTCTCCTTGAGCAACACAACTGCAACTCACAGAACCATTTGGGTTGGAAAGAGCCCCTCAGGATCACCAAGTCCAACTGTACTCTGCAAAGTTCACCCTAAACCATATCCCCAAACACCACATCCAAATGACACTTAAACACATCCAGGGTTGGTGACTCCACCACCTCCCTGGGCAGCCCATTCCAATGCCTGCTCACTCTTACTGTGAAAAGGTTTTTCCTAATATTTAGTGTAAACCTACCCAGTCCCAGCTTGAGGCCATTCCCTCTTGTTCTAACACTAATTACCTCTGAGGGACCAGCACCAACCTCTCCACAACGTCATTTCAGGTAGCTGTAGACAGCAATGAGGGCACCCCTCAGCCTCCTCTTTCTCAAATTAAACAACCCCAGCATCATTCCAACACCTGAAATAACTTAGTGTTGATTCCAGCAGCCCATTCAGTAGCACCAAAGCTTCCAAGTGTCTGCCTATGTGATGGTATGAAAACTGTGGCATTCCAGCATGCCAGTGTAAAGCACAGAAAGTTATACTCACTCAACAAGTGTACAGCGGTCACAAATGGGAAGGTAGCCTCCAGAAGCATTAGAAGAAAGAGGAACAGAACTTAAAGAATCCCATTAAGGAAAGAAACCCAAGCAGGAGGAGCCCTCATCCTCCAGAAAACTTCCCTTTATACTGAGCAGGAGGTTTCTGGCCTGGGATACACTTGCAGCAAATTCAAGTCATCTACCTTGGTTGATTCCCAACAGCTAATGGCCCACAGATCACAGCTGACCTGGGATTCTGTCCCAGCAAAACCAGGACACTAAGGCATAAGGTCAAAGAATTTGACCATGCTATGTAGCACGGGTAGCAATAAAATTGAGATCTCCTGCCTTAATTCTTCAGGAACTTCCACATTTTGGTTTCACATGTGAAGCTCTAAAAGCTTAATTGAGAGGTTGTGTTTCCCCTGGAGTGGAATCAAATGAAACAAGCTAGACACTCAAGTGGGCTTACTGTTTTAATTTAAAAGCAAGGGGGGCTGGTGGCAGGGAGTTCCTGGTCAGGGGTCATTTGTTGTGGAAAATGCTTCTCACCTTTGTGTTGCTCAGAGCTGGGCTCTTGCAAACTTAATGACATTTGTCATGTCCACCTGCTCTATCAGTTTATTCTTAAATTATACAGCTCAGCCTAGTGTGGCTTGAGAGCTTCTTTGGGGCTTGGGATTGGTTTTTTTTCTGCAGGTCTTTAAAAGACTTTTTCGGGGTTTGGTGTTGGATTAGTAGCAATGGCAGAAACAACAGAAGGAGGAAGACCTCATGGTGTGTAAGGAGGAAAAAATTCAATGTAGTGCAGGATGCAATTTGCCTGGAGGAATAACATTAAACTTGTGGGACTCAGCTTTACCTCAGTGTTTGCTCTGTGATTACACAAAAAGGAATTTCACAAGATCCCAATCCAGGACACGAAGCTGAGTTCATTCTTTTTAGAATTTCAGACCAAACATCTAGTTTTGAAACTTGAGATGAAATTCACATGATTTAAACACAAAGTCATGAGTCAGTTAGATGTCCAGTATGCATGGTCAAGATCCTTGGCTCTAATCCTCTGAAAAATTAGCACATAAGTAATTTTATACACATAAGAAGGCCCAGTACATTCAATGGGATTACTCTGGGTTATTAAACTTTTTCCCAAGGCAAGGTTCTCAGTTGACACCAAACCACAATCCACATCAAGCTCATACAGCTCTCACACAGACATTTTGCACTTCTGAAACCAGAGTAATGTTCTCTTCAGGGTGCTGCAATCATCACTCAGCAGTGGGGATATTCCTCAGGGAGATTCCAGAGTCCATCAGAAGCCAGTGATGGGCTAAGAGGTGCCAAACTTCCCATCCAGCATCTCTGGTTTCCACCACCATAATGTGGTAATAAAACCTGCAATAAGGAACACCCAAAACTCATCACTGTGGGAGCCAAACCATTTCCAAATAGAGTGGTTTTACCCCTAAAAGCCCTTAGATATTGTTGATAACTTTTCCATGGCATCGAGGGCTTTTCACAGAGTGATTTCTTGCCCTATCTCTCTTTTCATAGCGGGAAAAGAAGTCCCATCTGCCTTCCAAAGGGTGGCCTGATCATCTCCATGAGCTATGGGGATGGTTGGAGAGGAGGACTGCTCTCTTAGATTACAAATTCTTGTCAGAATCAGTGGGTGAGAGACCCACGTGCCCTCATCTGGTCACAGAGCACAGCACACTGGCACATTAGCTTCTGAAGCTGCCTTTTCACTGCTGACCTTTATATTAATGCTAATAGGGTTTGGAGAAATAAAATGTAAATTTGTCTCTAAATGGATTAGTCTAGGCTAGGGGTGGGAAAAGAGGGTGCCGAAAGGGGTATTGCTTAGAGCACCCGCACTAAAATTAAAACATTTATGTTCCAACACTTAATTTCATTAGTGGCACATTGAAGTTGCCTGAATGTGTAATCCATTTCTCAAGCTCACTCCCTTCTCACTCAGACTCTAAGTGTGTGTGGGTGCACGCACTGCCTTACCAGAGCCATGCACTATATTTACCTTATCGACGTCCTTCTCCTCTAGCAAAGCTCACATTTTGTCATTAGGGTTGCCTGTTGGTTGTCACATCCCAGATTCACCAGTCCAGCTCAATGGCGCAGAAGCACAGCATCACTCGATAGAGCTGGTTGGAAGAGACCTCAAAGATCATCCAGTCCAACCCAACCCATTTGTAGGCATTGATAATCTTCCCTTTCAGCCTTCCTTTCTTTAGATATCTGTCTTTCCTTATAAGATATATTCCATTCCCTTAATCATCCTTGCAGCCCTCTGTTGAATTCTCTCCTGTGTCTCTCTTGAGCTGAAAAGACCAGAACTGTACATAATATTTAGATGTGGTAGAACTACCCTTCCAGCATCTGAAGGGAGGCTACAGGAAGGTTGGGGAGGGACTATTTACAAGGTATTGCAATGACAGGACAAGGGGCAATGGGTTTAAACTGGCAGAGGGGAGATTGAAAGTGGATGTTAGGAGAAAGTTGTTTGCAGTAAGGGTGGTGAGACACTGGCACAGATTGCCCAGGAAGGTTGTGGCTGTTCCCTCCCTGGAGGTGTTCAAGGGCAGGTTGGACAAGGCCTTGAGTGACCTGTGCTAGTGGGAGGTGTCCCTGCCTGTGGCAGGGGGGTGGAACTGGATGATCCTTGAAGTCCCTTCCAACCTTACCATTCTATGATTCTGTGAACTAGGGCTGAGTAGAGGGGGAGAAACCTACTTCAGTAAAATCACAAGACTTCCAGGCAAAAGTACAGGAACACATCCAGATCTTATTCCCATGAATACTTAAGTGAGAGCTACCAGCATACACTAAACTTTCTAATTACCTGTTCAGATGACATTCCTTAATATTTTCCATCCCAATATTTTCCTTCTCCTAACTCCACCAGTCCCTTACTCATTTCATTTCCTTGCAATGCTCTTTGAACAGCATAAAATTAAGTGACATTTCCTCCCATTAACAGTAGCATTGGAAGTTTATCTTGTTGTAAGGCCCTTCCTGACTAACCGGGGGGCCACCAGGCCCCCCGGCCTTTGATTCCCCTCCACCATTCACCCAGTGCACACCATGGGTACTCACCAGTGATGATGGGAGGAGGATCCCTCTGCCCAGTTGGGCACACCTTGGAGCTACTGCCCTTCCTGGGGCCCATTAAAAAGGGGAGTGGGTGGGGAAGGCAAAGTGGTCACACCTGGGGTGGGAGGAGACTCCAACAGAACCCAGGTACTCGGGATTTGGGGGAAATGCTGTGTGGGGTGGGAAAGGGGCAGATATGGTGGGAAAGGGGAGGTGGTGCTGAAAGGAGGGGGATGGAGAGGAAAAGGGTGGAGAGGAAAAAGATGAAGATGGAGATGAAAATGACAAGAAAATGATGGGGGAAAGGAAGGAGATGGAGAGGGAAAGAGGAAGATGGAGAAGAAGGGAAGATGAAAAGACAAGGAGGAAGATGGGGGAAAAGAGGAGATGGAGAGGAAAAGAGGGAGATTGGGGCGAAGAGAGATGAAAAAAAATAATAAAAATGAAAACTGGACTGTAGTGCTTGCATTGAAACTTTTTCATGACCAACCCTTTGTCATTTCTACTTGGAGTAGTAACTAGACACCTTTACCAGCTCAATATGTTGGCTGAAGAAGAGCAAGTCACACCTGTCTAAGAGGAAAAAATTAGGAAATAAAAAGGAAAAGTAGGAAATAAAAAGGAAAAGGAAAAATTAATGCCAATTAGATATAAAAATATATAGAGATAGATATAGATACACAAAGTGTGAGGTCTTTCAGCAAGTTCTCCATGGGCCAGCAATGTGCCCTTGTGGCCAAGAAGGCCAATGGCATCCTGGGGTGCATCAAGAAAAGTGTGGCCAGAAGGTCTAGGGAGGTTCTTCTGCCTAGGTCAACCCTGATAACTTCCCCTTCAATGGGACAAGTCTGAGACATTTTCACATAGTGTAATTTGGTTTTTGTTGGGGTTTTGTTTTTTTCTTTTTCAAATAATTATTCAGTGGAAACCATACAGTTTCATTAAAATCAAAACATTTTCTTAGATATAGATCAGCTGTGGCAAAAAAAAATACATTGTTGAGAAGAAGTTATGATATCTCATTTCACAAACATCAGAACATTTCTGCTCGTTTCTGTTCAATGTTTATATAAAAATAAGAATTTTCATGTTCTGTGTTTATATATTTTTCTTCAATTGGCACCTAACTGTTGGGTGGTTTTTTTGGTGCTTTTTTTTTTTTTTTTCCTTTTTTAATGTTTTAATACAGCACACATTTTTCAGAGCACCTTTTTTTTGGCTTGGAAAACATAAAAATTCCAGCTACTCGTTTTGACAGAGTCCCAGGTTTTTCCGAAATGTCAGCATTTCTTTGGAATAGAAAATCTGGGTCATAGCCAGGTCTAAGTCCTTCTTATTGTAAATGAGGCCATATTCATTAGACATCCAGCCATGGCACACTTATCTTACACGAACATATATCTACAGCATCGTGGCTGGGCCAGTGCAGGCATCAGACTTGGCATATGGGGCTGACAGATTCATTCCTAATGAAACACTTCTATGTAGAAGTGATTAAGCTAGCTGCAAGCCAGAGAAATCACTCTAAAATCTATTGTTTTCATTGAAGATCTGATCTCTGGAGTTGTGTTTAAAACCACTTGCAGGATTCTATAGGCTGACAGAATCCTATAGAGTGACTTAAAGCCTTTTAATTTCTTTTATTTTATTTATTTCAGAAGTCCTATAGGATTTTTCTGTAACTAGATAACCCCCAGGTTGAATTAATCAAGTGGTTTAGTACAGAAACAGGGAAAAGGCAGGCCAGGGGAATGAGGATGAGGAATCTGAGAAGCAGTGATTTGGGCTCCTTGTCACTGATGTTAGTAGCTGTGCATTAGGTACGGCTTAAAGCATGGTGCAGATGTGCAGCACAGAGGTCCTGTGCACAGAC
>VWYK01121706.1:4431-26118 GCA_013399775.1 Semnornis frantzii
ACCTCCAGGGAGGTTGTGGAGCACAGAATCACCCAACGTGATCAAAGATCTGTGATTCTGTGCTCCACAACCTCCCTGGGCAACCTGTGCCAGTGTCTTACCACCCTCACTGCAAACAACTTCCTCCTCACATCCACTTTCAATCTCCCCTCTGCCACTCCAAACCCATTCCCCTTGTCCTGCCATTCCCAGCCCTTCTCAATAGTCCCTCCCCAGCCTTCCTGCAGCCCCCTTCAGACCCTGCAAGGCCACTCCAAGCTCTCCTGGAAGCCTTCTCCTCTGCAGGCTGCAGAGCCCCAAATCTCTCAGCCTGTCCTCACAGCAGAGCTGCTGCAGCCCTCTCAGCATCTTGCTGGCCTCCTCTGCACTGGCTCCAACCCTTCCCTGTCCTTCCTGTGCTGGGGGCTCCTGAACTGCACACAGTAGGGAGAGTCTCTTTCCTTCCTTTCTTTTCTGTGGTTCAGGGTTAAGAGATCAGCTCTGGCTGCCTGAAGTATTTCACACACACGCAGACAGGGACCTGCAAGCTCCTTTACCTTTATTTCCACTAAGTATCAGACGCAGCAGCCCTCGGGGTGGTGAATTAAGTCGGTGGAGCCCCAAACGCCTCTGCTGGAGTCCTTGCGCAGCTGAGGGGTGGCCTCCGTGATGGGCAAGGATGCGGCTCCCTCTGCTGCCCCTCGCCACCCACTGCACAGCTCCCTCCTGCTTTGCCATCGCCCCCGGGCTCCGGGACGGGATGGGACCGTGGGAAGGGGACCGAAAAAAAAGTGGGAAAGCAGTGCGCTGAAACTTTGGGCACCTCTGGAAATGAGCTTTGCTCTGGTGAGGCTAAATCAGAGGAGTTTGAAGTATGTGTGTGCCCAGGGTCCTGTGCCTAGGCTGGGGCAGCCCTTGGCATCACTCCAGGCTGGGGGCTGATGTGCTTGAGAGCAGCTCTAACAGAGGACTTGGGGGATGCTGGTAGGGGAGAAGCTGGACAGCAGACAGCAATGGGTACTGGCAGCCCAGAAGGCCAAGGGCAGCCTGGGTGCTGCTGCCTGTTGTGCTGCTTTGAGGTGAACTGGAGTATTTTAATGAAAAAAATGAGATGCTAGGCTGTGAAAAGCAAACAGTGGTGATGTCTGCTGCACTCAGAGGCTTGCTGAGAGGTGTGAAAACAAGGACACAAATATAGGTATAGGTTCAAACCCATTCCCCTTGTCCTGGCATTCCCAGACCTTGTCAATAGTCCCTCCCCGGCCTTCCTGCAGCCCCCTTCACATCCTGCAAGGCCACTCCAAGCTCTCCTGGAAGCCTTCTCCTCTGCAGGCTGCAGAGCCCCAAATCTCTCAGCCTGTCCTCACAGCAGAGCTGCTGCAGCCCTCTCAGCATCTTGCTGGCCTCCTCTGGTCTGGCTCCAACACTTCCATGTCCTTCCTGTGCTGGGGGCTCCAGAACTGCCCCCAGGACTGCAGCTGGGGTCTGAGGAGAGCAGAGCCAAGGGGCACAATCCCCTCCCTTGCCCTGCTGCCCACACTGCTCTTGCTGCAGCCCAGCACACAGTTGCTGTCTGGGCTGCACTCACACTGCAGCCTCATCTTGAGCTTTTCCTCACCCCACACCCCCAGGGCCTGTTCCTCAGGGCTGCTCTCAGCCATTCCCCACCCAGCCTGGAGCTGTGTTTGGCATTGTGCCTACCCAGGTGCAGGACCTTCTGCTTGGCCTTGTTGAATGTCCTGAGGTTGGCTTGGGCACAGCTCTGCAGCCTGTGCAGGTCCCTCTGGATGGATCCCTGCCCTCTAGCAAGTGACTGTGCCACACAGCTTGGTGTGTGGCTCATCTTTCTCACTGCTTTGAGGGAGCACTTTTGGCTTAACCCACTCGACCTCTGCAGGGCTTTTCATGAAGAGGAGGCCATTTGGAGGCCTCCTGCGAGGGCAGCTGTCCACTGCCACCATTTCCTCTTCTCTTTCAGCTTCCCCGGGGCCAGAGGAGGCTGGGAGCAACCCCTCCACCATAGCCCCTTGCACCACCCCTCGCCTACACCCCGCTGACCACCACCAAGGTCCGCAAGTGGCTGCCCCCCGTGGGAGGTGTCCAGCGGCGCCGGAAGACGCCAAATCTCTGCGGGTTTCCACCCAAACCTCGCTGTAGCTCGGGTGCAGGACATCGCTTCTATGCCCTCTGGTGCCCTGTGCCCGCCCCGCAGTTTCCGTAAGCCGCTCTGGCACCACCGTCCCCGCGTCTCTCGGTGAGAATCTTTCCTCCCGCTGACAGGGACGAGGCTGCCACGGCCCCGCCGCCACCTTCCCTCCCTCCAGTCGCGCTGCGGTGGCTGCACGGGGGTCCCGATGCCTCCCGCTGATTGGCTAGCGGCGAGGAGTTGGCTGTCAGTAATTGGAGGGCATCGCCAGGAACTTGGCGCTGATTGGTCGCCCTCACCCGCCCGCTTCCGGGGAGGTTTGGCGCCGGGAGAGCAAGATGGCGGCGGCCGCGCTCCGTCTGTGGTGGCTGCTGGCCGCTGTGGTGGTCGGGGCTGAGGGGGGATCCCGCACCCTGGTGCTGCTGGAGAATGGCAACCTGCGGGACACGCACTCGCTCTTCTTCCGCAGTCTGGCGGGTAGGGCTCGGGGAGGCTGCTGGGGGCCAGTGGCTGGTCCAAAGGAGGAGATGGTAGCTCCCTAGGGGAGATGGCTGAAGGAATCCTGGTGGAGCTGAAGGAGGAGACTGGGGGCGGGAGAAGTGTTTGGGTTCCTCTGACCGAGACGAGAGAGGAGGTTGGGGGTGAGGGGCTGTTTGGGGTCTCCTGGCCTGGCTGAGGAAGGCAGTTTGAAGAACCTTTGGGAGTGAGAGGGGGAGAGTGGGGTCCCTTAGCGGGGCCGAGGGAGGAGAGCAGGGGTTGGGGAGGTGGTCGTAGTTCTTTGGGCAGGCTGAGGGAGGAGACTGGGAATTAGGGGAGTGTTTGGGGTCCCTTGACTGGGCCGAGGGATGAAACGGGGCTTGTTTCCCTGGCTGTACCTTTGTTTTGGGTCCCCTGCAGCTTTAGTCCCCTCTTGACGAGTGTCAGTTGCGCATCCTTGCAGCGAAGAGGCTCTTCAGGGGACCGCTCCTGCCTGGTTTTGTGTGGGAACACCCCGGGGGTGCTCCCTAGAAAGCTCCTCAGAACCCCCATGTTCCTCCAAAATAATGCTGCTTGTTAGGAAAGTCAACCTCTTGCTGCTGCTCCATGCATCGATTCTGTGCAGTGCAGAAGCTGTCACTTTTGTCTCGTGGCTGCAGACAGAGGCTTCGACCTCACTTTCCGGACTGCAGACGACGCAGGCCTCTCGCTGATCAAATACGGAGAGTTTTTGTATGACAACTTGATCATCTTCTCACCATCCATAGAAGGTAAATGCAGGAGGGGGAAACTCCAGTGCCCTTGGAGCTTGGTGGCATTTTTGGAAGGAAATCTCTGCCTGTCTTGTGAGCTTAATTAGATCATGCTTTGTGCATGTTACCCATTGTGTAACATGCTTGGGAGCAAGCTGCAAATGCTTCCAGACCATTGAGAGTTGCTCTTTCAGTCACAGGATGTGATTTGGTTCCTTGCAGTGATTTAATTCTGCTATGGTGTAATTGCTGAGAACTAATAATGGATTTCTGCCATCTGCTTTCAGATTTTGGTGGAAACATCAATGTGGAAACCATCACAGCTTTCATTGACGGTGGCGGCAGCGTCCTGGTCGCTGCCAGCTCAGATATTGGTGAGTAGCAACCCTCCTCAGAGCAAATCAGCACCTTCCAGCCACTCCTTGTGCCTGGGAGCTCTGCTGCTTACACTCTGCAGAGAGTGAATAGTTTAATCATAGAATGGGAAGGTTGGAAGGGACCTCAAGGATCATCCAGTTCCAACCCCCTGCCATAGGCAGGAACACCTCCCACTAGCACAGGTCACTCAAGGTCTCCTCCAACTTGGCCTTGAACACCTCCAGGGAGGGAGCAGCCACGCCCTCCCTGGGCAACCTGTGCCAGTGTCTCACTGCTCTCAGTGCAAAGAATTGCCTCCTAACATCCACTTTCAATCTTTTCCAGTTTAAACTCATTGCCCCTTGTCCTGCCATTCCCAGCCCTTGTCAATAGTCCCTCCCCAGCCTTCCTGCAGCCCCCTTCAGATCCTGCAAGGCCACTCCAAGCTCTCCTGGAAGCCTTCTCCTCTGCAGGCTGCAGAGCCCCAACTCTCTCAGCCTGTCCTCACAGCAGAGCTGCTGCAGCCCTCTCAGCATCTTGCTGGCCTCCTCTGCACTGGCTCCAACACTTCCATGTCCTTCCTGTGCTGGGGGCTCCAGAACTGCACTCAGGACTGCAGCTGGGGTCTGAGGAGAGCAGAGCCAAGGGGCAGAATCCCCTCCCTTGCCCTGCTGCCCACACTGCTCTTGCTGCAGCCCAGGATTTGGTTGGCTGTCTGAGCTGTGTGTGCACACTGCAGCCTCATGTTGAGCTTTTCATCAACCTTTTTAATCATCCTTTTGAGTGTCTGCAACAAAACCAAGGAGAAAACAACACAGCTTCTTGCTGTGAACCTTGAGGTTTGTGCTGTAGGAATTGGCTTACTGATAGCCTTTGTGGGTGTTTTAGCTGGGGGAAGTTGTGTTGCTCCCCAGGGCTTGGCTTGCACGGTGTCAAAGATGAGACTCTGAGCTGGATTTACTTCTGCTTTAAGTGCTGAGACTGGTGTCACCCTGCCAGGTGACTGAGTCTGTTGTGCCCTTGCAGGTGACCCTCTGCGGGAGCTGGGCAGCAAGTGTGGCATCGAGTTTGATGAGGAGAGGACAGCTGTCATTGACCACCACAACTATGACATATCTGACCCTGGCCAGGTAAAGGGGTTTGCTAATGAGAACTCAAGTGTGGAGGCTTGGGGATGACCTTTCTGTCCTTGGCAGGCACTGAGTGCAATGGCTCAGGTGCAGGACAGGCCCAGGACAGCAATGTGCATGTCCCTGTGGGGGTTTTCCTCCCAGTGTCAGCCAGTACTGTAAATAAGGTCTGAACTGTTGTGGAACCAAAGAGTCACAGAATGGCTCAGAGCTCACTTACTCCAACCCCCTGCCATGGGCAGGGACACCTCTCCACTAGACTGAGCTACTCAAGGCCTCATCCAGCCTGGCCTTGAACATCCCCAGGCAGGAGGCAGCCACAGCCTCCCTGGGCAAACTGTTCCAGAGTCTCACCACCCTCAAACTGAAGAACTTCTTCCTCAGCTCCAGTCCAACCCTGCTCTGCCTCAGCTTCAATCCATTCCCCCTTGGCCTGTCTCAGACCCCCTCAGCAAAAGTCTCTCTGCAGCCTTCCTGCAGGATCCCTTCAGGCTCTGGCAGGCAGCTCTGAGGTGCCCCTGGAGCCTTCTCCTCTGCAGGCTTCACACCTCCAGCTCCCTCAGCCTGTGCTCACAGCAGAGCTGCCTCAGCCCCTGCATCATCTTTGTGGCCTCCTCTGGCCTCACTGCAGCAACTCTGTGTCTTTCTCATGATAATTTGTGTTTGAGTGAGGCTGTTGAAGCAGCAACTGGATGCTGTCCTAATTTAAAGGTGAAAGTTAGAACCACAAAATCGTTTGGGTTGCTGAAAATCTTTGAGATCATTGCATCCAACCATCCTCTGACTCTACCAAGGCTGGTGCTAAACCATTTCCCTCAGCACCCACAGCTCTGCAGAGATGGGAATTCAGCCTCCTCCTTGAGGAGTCTGGTCCAGGCCTTGACAACCTTCAAGGGGAAGAAATTGTTCCTCATGTCCAACCTAAACCTCTCCTGGCATAACCTGAAGCCACTTCCTCTTCTTACTTGTTCCTTGGGAGAAGAGACCAACTTCCACCTGGCTCCAGGCTTCTTTCAGAGACTTGTAGAGGGCAATGAGGTCTCCCCTCAGCCTCCTTTTCTCCAAGCTGAACAACTCCAGGGCCTTCAGCTGGGAAGTCAGTAAACACGGGGAAATAAAACACTCTGGATCCTGCTCTCTTTCCCAAAAGGTGCTTTACATTTCTTTATGCACCAAAATTTAATTTGGTTTAAGCAAATGATAGGTTTTGGCTTTCCAGTTAGTTTTAGTTGATAATTATCATTCATCCAACAGCTGCACAGTTCTTGCTCTCTGTAACAACACAATAAACTTTCACAGAATCACAGGAGGTTAGGGGTTGGAAGGGATCTCTGGAGATCATCCAGTTCAACATCCTTGCCACAGCAGGATCACCCAAGGCAGGTCATACAGGGACACATCCAGGAGGATTTGGAGTGTCTCCAGAGTCGGAGGCTCCACAAACTCTGGGCAGCCTGCTCCAGGGCTCTGTCACCTTCACAATGAAAGAGTTTTTCCTTAAGCTTTGACAGAGCCTCCTCTGCTCCAGCTTGCCCCCAGTGCCCCTTGTGCTGTCCTTGGCACCCCCTGGGCAGAGCCTGGCTGCATCCTCCCCACACTGCCCTGCACAGCTTTAGCACAGCACTGAGGGCAGCCTCCAAGCTCCCAGCTCCCTCAGCCTGGCCTCACAGGAGATGTTCACTGCCTGCAGCATCTCTCTGGCTCTGGCCTGGACTCTTTCAAGCACTTCCCTTCCTTGAACCAAGGCACTCACAACTTTCACATTGACATGAGAAGCTGTTGCTTGTGCTAGACCCTGAGGAAGCTCATCCCCATGCTCTCTCTCCTTGCTCCCAGCACACTCTGATCGTGGCAGATGCTGAGAACCTCCTGAAGGCCCCCACCATAGTGGGGAAGGCAGTGCTGAACCCCATCCTGTTCCGAGGAGTTGGGTAAGTGGCCCAAGGGTGGTGTGGGCAGTGAGGGGAGGTGGCTGCTGGTGGGTAAATACAACACAGGGACTGGTGTTGCTGTGAGGTGAGTGTGCAGGCACCCAGCTGTGGCTGTTAGCATAGAACTACAGAATGGCTGGGTTGGAAAAGGCCTCTTAAGATCATCCAGTCCAACCAGCAACACAACACCACCAAACCATGCCTGCAAGGGCCATGGCCACAGGCCATGAACACCTCCGGGGCAGGGACTGCACCACCTCCCTGGGCAGCCTGTTCCAGTGCCTGGCCACTCTTGCAACAAAGAAATTGTTCCTCATGTCCAACCTAAACCTCTCTTGACACCATTTCAGGCCATTTCCTTTCCTCCCATTGCCTGATATGAGGGAGAAGAGCCCAACCCCCACCTGGCTCCAACCTCCTTTCAGGGAGCTGTAGAGAGCAATGAGGTCTCCCCTCAGCCTCCTCCACTCCACACCCCCAGCTCCCTCAGCTGCTCCTCCCCAGCCCCGTTCTCCACACCCTTCACCAGCTTCATTGCCCTTCTCTGGATGTGCTCCAGCCCCTCAATGTCCTTGGGAGGAGGGGCCCAAAACTGAGCTGAGCTAACATCACCAGAGCAGCTTAGCTGGTGGCTCAGGAAGGTTTCTCAGTATAATTGGTGAGACTTCCCAGGGTGTCCTGAGGAAATGTTTTGCTTCTTGGGCTGTGTGAGCTCTGTGGTTGTCTTGCACATCCAAAGTATAAGGAGGTTGGTAGAGCTGTGAGTTCCTCTGTGTGTGTGGGTCCCTGGGATGTTCCTGTGCTGCTGACAGTGCCTGTCCCCATCAGAATGGTGGCTGATCCTGACAACCCACTGGTGCTGGATATCTTGACTGGTTCCTCCACCTCCTACTCCTTCTTCCCAGACAAGCCCATTACTCAGGTATGCTCCATTCCCTTCTCTCCTCCTTTGGGCCCATGCTTTTGGGATTAAGTCCTCCAGATTTCAGCAGCCTGGGGAAGTCCTCAAGTGTTTCATGTCCTGATGGATTTGGGTCAGGCTGTCACCTGCTTGCCAACATTGTCCTGGGAATCTTCCTCTTTGCTTTTTTTGGGTGGTGGTGGTGGGGAAATGTCCACTGTGAGGGAAGCTTTGGCAGAAGGGTTGAGCCAGATCAGAGCATATCTCCTGGTGGAATTCCAGTCAAAAGGGGCAGAAGCTGTGAATCTCTGTACTGGTTATTTGGAGCTTTTTGGCTTCTGTTTGCTGCAGTCAGACTATTCCACTCTGCAGATTGATCACAGGCTCACAGATTGCAGTGGGTTGGAAGGGACACTCAAAGGTCATCTTAGAATCATAGAATCAGTCAGGGTTGGAAGGGACACCACAAGGATCATCCAGTCCCTGCCATGGGCAGGGATACCTCACACTAGATCAGGCTGGCCAGAGCCTCATCCAGCCTGGCCTTGAACACCTCCAGGGCCTCAACCACCTCCCTGGGCAACCCATTCCAGGCTCTCACCACTCTCATGGTGAAAAACTTCTTCCCAACATCCAATCTGAATCTACCCATTTCTAGCTTTGTTCCATTGCCCCTTAGTCCTATTACCTGACAGCCTAAAAAGCCCCTCCCCAGCAATCTTGTAGCCCCCTTCAGATACCGAAGGGTCACCATGAGGTCACCTCAGAGCCTTCTCCTCTCCAGACGTCCAAGCCCTGTGTTCAGCAGTCCCATCTCCCAACTAGATCAGGCTGCACAGGGCCACAATGAGCCTGATCTTGAATGTCTCCAGGGATGGAGCCTCAACCACACCCCTGAGGAATCCATTCCAGTGTCTCCCCACTCTCACATCCACAACTTCCTCCTGATACCCAACCTAAATCTGCCCTACTCCAGTTTGCCGCTCGCCCTATCCCCCCTGGCCCTTCCGGACAGCCCCTCCCCAGCCTTCCTGCAGGTCCCTTTCAGCTACGATGCAGCTGTGCTAAGCAGTGGGCTGGTGGCTCCTGACTCTTGTACCCCCTGCTGGTGGCAGTACCCTCACGCGGTGGGCAGGAACACGCTGCTGATCGCAGGGCTGCAGGCGCGCAACAACGCCCGCGTGGTCTTCAGCGGCTCCCTGGACTTCTTCAGCGATGCCTTCTTCAACTCTGCTGTGCAGAAAGCCACCCCTGGCTCCAAGAGGTGTGTGTTGGCTTCCTGCCTGTCCCTGCCTCTCTGGGGAGCTGTGTTATAGAATCATAGGATGGGAAGGTTGGAAGGAACCTCAAGGATCATCTAGTTCTGACCCCTTGCCATAGGCAGGGACGACTCCCACTAGCACAGGTCACTCATGGCCTTGTCCAACCTGGCCTTGAACACCTCCAGGGAGGTTGTGGAGCACAGAATCACCCAANAATGTCAGGGGCTGGAAGGGACCTCCAAAGCTCAGCCAGTCCAACTCCCCTGCCAGAGCAGCATCACCCAGAGCAGATCACACAGGAACACATCCAGGCAGGGTTTGACTATCCGCAGAGAGGGAGACTCCACAACCCCCCTGGGCAGCCTGTTCCAGGGTTCTGTCACCCTCACAGGGAAAAGATTCCTCCTCATGTTGAAATGAAACTTCCTCTGCCTCAGTGTCCACCCAGTGCCCCTTGGCCTGTCATTGGGCATCACCCAGCAGAGCCTGGCTCCAGCCTCCTGGCACTCACCCTTATACCTTGCTGAGGTCACCTCTCAGTCTCCTCTCGCAGCAGCACAGCCCCAGCTCCCTCAGGCTCCTCCTAACAGAGCTGTTCCATTCCCTTCAGCATCTTTGTGGCTCTACACTGTATGCTGATATCCTGTAGCACTGACACAAACGTTTCCCACCCTGTGGGAAACAGCAGAGAGCTGCCATTCAGTTGGGGGTGATGTGTTCCCCTGGCCTGCTTTAACCCCAGCTGGGGTTTTGTGACTGTCACATCTCTGGGTGGTTGGGGTTTGGCCTCTGGTGTACTTTGGTTGCTCTCCTTCCTCAGCCTCGCTCTGTCCTCAGGTACTCACAGACAGGCAATTACGAGCTGGCTGTGGCCCTGTCCCGCTGGGTGTTCAAGGAGGAGGGAGTGCTGCGTGTCGGGGCCGTGTCCCACCACCGCGTGGGGGAGCTCACACCTCCCAACGCCTACACTGTCACCGACCTCGTGGTAAGGCCACCAGCTGGGCAGGAGGGCAGGGCAGAGCTACTTTGAGAAAGGAACTTGAGTCATGGAGTCGCAGAATGGCTTGGGTTGGAAGGGGCCTCAGAGACAGTCTACTCCAACCCCCCTGCCATGGGCAGGGACAGCTTTCAGCTGGACTTGGTTGCTCAAAACCTCATCCTGCTTGGCCTGGAACAGCCCCAGGGAGGAGGCATCCACAGCCTCCCTGGGCAACCTGTTCCAGAGTCTGACCACCCTCACACTGAAGAAGTTCTTCCTCAGATCGAGTCAAACCCTGCCCTTCCTCAGCTTCAAACCATTCTCCCTTGTCCTGTCACAGAAACACTCAGGTTGGAACCCCCCTCAGGATCACCAAGTCCAACCCAGATCCCTACTCTGCAAAGTTCACCCTAAACCATATCCCCAAGCACCACATTCAGATGACCTTTAACCACACTCAGGGTTGGTGACTCTACCACCTCCCAGGGCAGCTCATTCCAATCCCTGACCACTCTTCCCATGAAAAAAAAAAATTTCCTAGTATCTAGTCTAAACCTAACCTGGTGCAGCTCAAGGCTGTTCCTTCTTGTTCTATTACTAATTACCTGGGAGAAGAGACCAGCACCAGGCTCTCTGCAACCTCCTTTCAGGTAGCTCTAGACAGCCGTGGGGTCTCCCCTCAGCCTCCTCTTCCTCAAACTAACCATGCCCACCTCCTCATCAGATTATTCTCCAGGCCCTTCCCCAGCTTCCTTGCTCTCCTCTGCACTTGCTTCAGCACCTCCTGGTGGATACAGCTTGTCTAATCCCAGCCAGGATGCCATTGGCTTTCTTTGCCACCTGGGCACACTGCTGCCTCATCTTCAGCTGCTTTTCGATTAGAACGCGCAGGTCACTCAACACCCTTATGAAATTTGGGAGAACTCTGAAGGGGTTGAGGTTCATTTTGGGGCACCTCCTGCTGACTCCAACTGTGGGGGGCTTGTTGCAGGAGTACAGCATTGTCATTGAGAAGCTCTCTGATGGCAAGTGGGTGCCCTTTGATGGAGATGATATCCAGCTGGAGTTCGTCCGCATCGATCCCTTCGTGCGCACCTTCCTGAAGAGGAATGGTAGGGAGCCTCTCCCTGGGGGGGTTTGGGGACCCCAGTGCTATTGTGGTGAGACCTCACAAAAGCTCCCTGCCCTCCCTCCGCCCCTTGTCACCTCACCTGAATGCTGCTGTCTCCTTATGTTTAGGCAGAACCTTCTCTGCTCCAGCTTGCTCCCAGTGCCCTTTGTCTTGTCCTTGCCCACCTCTGGGCAGAGCCTGGCTGCATCCTCCCCACACTGCCCTGCACAGCTTTAGCACAGCACTGAGGGCAGCCCTCAGGCTCCTCTGCTCCAAGCTGCTAGCCCCAGCTCCCTCAGCCTGGCCTCACAGGAGATGTTCACTGCCTGCAGCATCTCTCTGGCTCTGGCCTGGACCCTTTCAAGCGCTTCCCTGTCCTTGAACCAAGGCACTCACAACTTTCACATTGACATGAGAAGCTGTTGCTCGTGCTAGACCCTGAGGAAGCCCGTCCCCATGCTCTCTCTCCTTGCTCCTTGGGTTGGGTTTGGGGACCTCAGTGCTATTGTTGTGGTGAGACCTCACAAAAGCTCCTCCCCACTCTTGTCACCTCCCCTGAACACTGCTGTCTCCTGCTCAGGTGGCAAGTACAGCGTGAGGTTCAAGCTGCCCGATGTCTACGGAGTGTTTCAGTTCAAAGTGGACTACAACCGGCTGGGCTACACCCACCTCTACTCCTCCACCCAGGTGAGTGTGGTGAGGATCAGCCTCCCCAAGGGGATAGGTGCCTGGGCTGCAGGACTCACGGGGCCACTCTCTGCCCTGGCAGGTGTCAGTGCGGCCCCTCCAGCACACGCAGTACGAGCGGTTCATCCCCTCTGCCTACCCCTACTACGCCGGTGCCTTCTCCATGATGGTTGGGCTCTTCATATTCAGCATTGTCTTCCTGCACATGAAGGAGAAGGAGAAGTCCGACTGAGCTCCCTGGGGGAGGAAGAGCCTTTTCCCTGGCCCCGGGCAGCACTCGGGCCCCTTGGGTGAGGACTGGTGAGTGCCAGACAGGCACTGGCTCTGGGTTTGGGCTTTGTTTTTACACATGGAGGCATAAACAGGAAAGAAAATGAAATTCTGGGGGTAAATGTGTTGCTGAAATGTCTTCAGCCCTGGAGCCGTGAGACCTCTGGTGGTGTTCCTGGAGTTCACCACCTTTACCTCTCCTGGCTGTTGGAATGGTTTTGATTGGAGGTCTCCTCCCTTCCCAAAATAAAACCTGGTTCTTCTCACCATGGGTTGGAATAAGTGGATTCGTCGTGTGGGGCTTTCTGTCACATCCCCAGAGCTGTGGGTGGTGTGTGAGGGACAAGTTCCCATTTCACCCTTAGCAGCTCTGGAGGTTCTGTGGGTGGGCTGTGAGGGAACAGCTGGATGGTGCCAAGCTGGAGCACGGTGGAAGGCAAACAGGATTCTGGAGCATGCAGAGGGACTTTGGGCACCCCAAAAAGTGAACCACAGAGGGGTCTGAGGTGTCCCCAGAGGCACACTGAGGAATATGTAGCACCCCAAAAAGTGAACCACAGAGGGGTCTGAGGTGTCCCCAGAGGCACACTGAGGAATATGTAGCACCCCAAAAAGTGAACCACAGAGGAGTCTGAGCTGTCCCCAAAGGTATGCTGAGGAAGATGTCGCACCCCAAAAAGTCTTGTTGTGTCCCAGAAAGCAAACAGGTGGGCTCAGGGACACCCCTCAATGCTCACTCAGGGTCTTGGAGCGCCCCAAACTGTACAAGAGAGGTCTGAGGAGGAAAAAAACAAGCTGTGAAATAGAGTCTCAAACATACTGGGACAAAATGGAGGAGCTGAAGGGGACAGAGAGTTGGGGGACAGTGCGAGCAGCTGTTGGGTCACACGGGGGCAGTTTTGGGGCACACAGGGCTGTTTTGGGGGCAGATGATAGGAACAGGGTGCAGGGGTCTCCCCTGTCTCTAGTGGAGCACTGGGGGATTGGAGACGCTGGAGACTACAGAGGGGATGGGGACTTGGGGGGGGGGGGGCGCTGTGTTTGCGGCTCCTGCTCAGGGGCTCTCGAGCGCCGCCCTCCCCGAGCNGGGCCGGTGGCGGCGGCGGGGCGGCCATGCTGCTCACCGTGTTCTGTCTGCGCCGCGACCGCAGCGAGCTCACCTTCTCCCTTCAGGTGGATGCGGACTTTGAACTGCAAAACTTCCGCGCTCTCTGCGAGCTGGAGTCCGGTATCCCGGCGGCCGAGAGCCAGGTCAGGCCCTGCCCGCCTACGGGCTCCCCCTGAGGACCGGGGGTGGGCCCGGTCCTTATCACCCTCTCCCCCCGGGTTGGGGTCGTCTGGGCTGGGAAGGGCTGCTTCCCTCCTTCAGCCCCCGGGGCCTCCGCCCCGCCGGACCCCGGAGTTTGGGGTTATTTTGGGTGGGGATGTTCCTGTATAGTCCTCGTTGCCTACCTTTGCGGTTCTGGGGAGAAACGCGTCCGGTTTCCCCTCGAAATCCTTCTCTTCCCCTTGGGAGAGTGGTCCCTAAGGGCTCGATGTCTGCCTTGGAAAGGGGGAGTCCTTCCGCGGCGGGGCTGGAAGGGAGAAGAAATTTGGGGTTTATTGAGCGATTTGGTGTTTAAATGAGCGAGGATTTGGTGCCAGAGGAACGGAGGTCAGAGGGCGGGGGAAGGTCGCGCCCCATGGTCCCTTCAAACCCCAGGCAGCGAGGCTGAAACGTTGGGGCAAGGGTTTGATTATCCTATCGAATTCCTGCCCGCGTCTGGGACGCAAAAGGCAGAATGAGGCTTCCCCATCCCAGGTCTGAGGACCGAGTGCGGTACAACCTCCTCGTCCCCCGGCACGGAGCCTCTCCAGCCGCAGTTCAGGGCTCGCCAGGCTGCCACAACCCGAGGGAGGCAGCGCTGTGGGGGCGGCTCTGGTCCGTCCGTCTGGGCTTTACTCACTCTTTGGGGTTCGCTCAGGATTCTCTTTTTTTGCCGTTTTCTACCCATCTATCGTTGTGGCAGCGCTGTGCGGGACAGGGCGATGCCAGCTCCATTTTGCTGGCCACACCTGGCAGAGTTTGTGGAGTTCGGTGGTGATTTGTTTTGTTACTTGCCCAACCTAAATTATGGAAGCGTTTTTCCAGTCAAGCAAATGTTAGTCAGCATTGGGAGAACAGCTGAACCAGCAGCCCTTGAGTGTGTTCTCTCACCGAGCAGGTTCCCGATGCTTCTCCCCTGGCTTTTTGCTTGCTTCCTGCCTTTGGTGAGCCTTTTATTTTGTGCCAGTTTTGAGGGGGAAGTGGTCTCCGAAGGAGGGGTAGAAAATTAAGGTGAGGAGGATTTTCCTTCTTGGGGGAAACCCCTTCATTTTTGGCCGGCAGAAAGGGAGAAACCATCTCCTAGAGGTTTCCATCTGGTGCACTCCAGACGACCCCCAGTGTGTGGCTGGTAATGAGGACAGCCTCAGTGTGTGGAACTCTGAGTGGTATCTTGGATGTTTCCAGGAGCGTGGAGCATAAACACCACCAGCTTTGTCCCTTTTGTGTCATGTAACCTGCCAGCTCTGGGTCTATTTTAGGATCGTGAGGGGTCACAGACTTCCCAGTTTACATCTTCTGGGAGCTCCTTTTCTTTCCACTTGGAGTTTGGTGATTGCATCAGCAGCAGGTAACAGGGATCAGCGCTGTACTTCTTGTAGCCACCTCTGCTTCCCTTCTGCTCACCCATCTGCCATTTGAGCAACATTGTGCTTCAGCTTTAGGCTTGGTGAGAGGAGATTGAGGCTGGAGATCAGGGAGAAATTCTTTAGAGTGAGGGTGGGGAGACAGTGGCACAGGCTGCCCAGGGAGGCTGTGGCTGCTCCCTTCCTGGAGGTGTTCAAGGCCAGGTTGGGTGAGGCCTTGAGCAGCCTGAGCTGGTGGGAGGTGTCCCTGCCTATGGCAGGGGGGTTGGAACTGGATGAGCTTTGAGGTACCTTCAGACTCAAGCCATTCTCTTTTGATGTTTTCTAGCTCTATATTTATTATTTCTTCTTTGCCACAAACCAGTGTTTGTGAAGCATTTTGAGGGCTTCCAACCATAGAATGGTTTGGGTTGGAAGGGACCTTTAAAGGTCATCCAGTCCAACCTTCTCTGCAGTCAGCAGGGATATCCTCAAACAGATTAGCTTGCCCAGAACCCTGTTGAGCCTCACCTTGAATATCTCCAAGGGTGGAGAATGGGCAATGGGTAGAAAGTCCTAAAACTCCAAGTTGTCAGTGAAGCAGCTTGTTGTGTAGAAGGATCCTGTGTGCTTAAACCACCCTCCTTGCACAGGCAGTGTCACATTCACCAAACTGGGTGTTTTGGAGCTGTTTTTCCATGCCCAGGACATACATTGCATTAGAAGTGTCAATGGTGCCACAGAAAAGAAGATGAGTGTAGTGGGAGGGGCTGTGTGGGGTGGAGGGAATTACAGCTGTGTGTGGAGGATCCATCCCAAGCTTGTTCTCTGCTGTTCAGTGACATCCATCCCAGGTGCTGCAGTTTGGGGCGCTGGCAGAGCAGAGGACTTCTGAGAGCTGGCAGCAGTCACAGGGTGGGGAGGGTGGTGTGAGATAAGGGGGACTGGCAGGCTGTAGAGATAAGAGGAGCTGAGTGAGGAGAGCAGAAATCGTTGGGCTCCCTGCGGTTTCCTCCAGGCATCGAGGCTGTGGCTTGTCTGGAGAGGTGCTGGGGAGGCTCCTGTCAGAACCACCCTCTGGCAGCATTGCTCTTCCCTTGGTTTTCCTGTATCTGGTGTCTTCTACCTGCGTCCACACAAAGGAAGAGTTAAGAGGTTCTGGGTTCTTGGGATGCTCTCTGGTGCTCTTCATTGAGGTTCCTTGCTCTGTAAGGTGGTTGTGCCCTATGACACTGTGCAAAATCTGACTCTTGTGTGGTATCTGCAGAACCCCAGGCTGGTGGGGGTTGGAAAGGACCTCTGGAGATCATCCAGTCCTGTCCCACTGCTCCAGCAGGGCACCCACAGCAGCTTGCCCAGGAGCACAATGGCCAAGGGGAGTTGGAAGCTCTTCAGACAGAGAGACTCCACAACCTCTCTGGACAGCCTGCTCCAGGCCTCCATCACNCCCCCTGCTCCAGCAGGGCACCCACAGCAGCTTGCCCAGGAGCACAATGGCCAAGGGGAGTTGGAAGCTCTTCAGACAGAGAGACTCCACAACCTCTCTGGACAGCCTGCTCCAGGCCTCCATCACCCTCACACCGAGGAAGTTTCTCTTCCTGCTCAGCTGGAGCCTCCTGGGTTCCATTTTGTAACCCCTGCCCCTGGGCACCGCTGACAAGAGTCTGGCCCCAGCCTCTTACTCCCCACAGGTCCTTTAGCTCTTGCAGAGCATTGATCAGATCCTTTCTGGGGCTGCTCTTCCCCAGGCTCAGCAGCCTCAGGTCACCTCCAGGAAAGCCTATGTTCAGTACCTGTCCATCCAACAAGAATATGCCTCAAAACAGATAAGCCAGAGGCAGCAGAATGGACCCAGCAGAGCTGCCTACCTCAGAAGCACCTTGAGCCAGATGCTGTGGATGCAGAGCCAGTGCCCAGCACTTAATTCATTGTCTGAGTGTTAAGGCCCAAGGCTCATAAATCCAATCCCAGCAAGATAACAGAGGTAAAACCTCCCTTAAACTGATTAAGTTGTCTCTGGCAGAGTGGCTATGCAGGGACACTGCCATTTAAGAGGTGTGTGTGCAGCTGGGGTGTAGCAGCAGCAGCAGCAGTGTGATTCCTCTGCGGGCAGTGGTGCTCCCAAGCCAGGCCGTGCTGGATGCACAGGGACTCTTCCCATCACAAGCTAACCTTAATTACTCCACTGATGTCTTGCAACCCCTTATAGCAGAGACTCCCTGCCTTAATATAGCTTCTGTTTGCTTTGGAAGGGACTCAGGCTGGTGCAATAGTGCTGAGACTGGGAAGGGCGTTGTTAAGGAGAAGGTAGGAAACTGCTGCTTGTTTCTAGTCATCTGAGTTTCCCTGCTTCTGATGGCTCTGGTTGCTGCTGTGTGTGGCTCTTGCTGGGTTTGCTTTCTCTGTCTTGTCTGACTTTGCTGCTGCCAGATCTCTGCTGTTGGAATGCCTCAGTAAGAGTCTGGAGTATTTCTGAGCTTCTGGAGTAAAGCAGCAGAAATCTGCAGGATCTTTCGGACCTTAACTGGCCTCAGGTTGGACATGGGAAGAAACTTCTTCTCTAGAAGGGTTCTGAAAGACTGGAACAGGCTGCCCAGGGAGGTGGTTTGATCTCCGTTCCTGGAGGTGTTTAAAAGATGTGGGATCTGATCAGTGCTCTGCAAGAGCTAAAGGAGCTGTGGGGTGCAAGAGGCTGGGGCCAGAGTCTTGCCAGTGGTGCTCAGGGGCAGGACAAGGGGTAGTGAGCACAAACTGGAACTCAGGAGGTTCCATCTGCACAGGAGGAGAAACTTCCTTGGTACGAGGGTGCTGGGGGCCTGGAGCAGGCTGCCCTGAGAGGTTGTGGAGTGTGTGGAGAGCTTCCAACCCTCCCCTGGCCATTGTTCTCCTGGGCAAGCTGCTGTGGGTGCCCTGCTTTAGCAGAGGGATTGGACTGGATGATCTCCAGAGGTCGTTTCCAACCCCTACCAGCCTGGGGTGGATGTGCTTTAGCTCCAGACTTGGTAGAGTACAGGTTGGTTGGACTTGATGACCTTTTAGATCTATTCCAGCTGAAATGATTCTGTGATTCAAAGCTGTAGTAATTGAGGCAATTTTTGAATCTCCTTCCTGGACCTGCCACCTGTGATAGCATCAGGCAGAGCTGTAGCACATCCACAGAAGGGCTGCAAGAGCTTCTCCCACACAGCTCTGCCAGTCCCAACCTGCAGCAAACCTGTTGTGGCTGAACCAGCCCTTTCCAGACCCAGAAAGATGTGGGTCCTGCTCAGCAAGATGCTCAACTTGAAATCTGATCATGGGCCTGAGGAGCTTAGACCAAGTTCTCTTGTTCTGAGGCCCTGCCAGGAGTTCCTGGAACTCCCTACAGTTCCAGCTGTGGAACTGATCTGCCCTGTCTGGTTGTGCTTTGATGAAAGCACAGGGACCTTCATGCTGAGCAGATAGACAGCATTTATGGGAGCTGTTGGTCCTGTAAAACACATCCTGATCTCATTGTTCTTGTGATTTAGGGCAACTGGAGGTGTTACAGCTCTGATCTTACTAGACATGAGTCCATGGTTGTTAGCAATACTGTAAGAGTTGGGGCTGTTCAGTCTGATGAAGAGGAGGCTCCCAGGTGACCTTCTTGTGGCCTTCCAGTATCTGAAGGGGGCTACAAAAAAACTGGGGAGGGACTTTTTAGGATATGAGGTAGGGATAGGACTGTGGAGAATGGAGCAAAGCTGGAGGTCGGGAGATTGAGCCTGGAGGTGAGGAGGAAGTTCTTCAGCATGAGAGCCTGGCCTGGGTTGCCCCAGGGAGGTGGTTGAGGCCACGTCCCTGGAGGTGTTTAAGGTCAGGCTGGATGAGGCTGTGGGCAGCCTGATCTAAGGTAGGGTGTCCCTGGGCATGGCAGGGGGGTTGGAACTGCATGATCTTTGTGGTCCCTTCCCACCCTGACTGATTCTGTGATTTTGTGTTTGATCTCTGGAGCCCTTGCCAAGTCAGGTTACTGTCATGGAGGGTGATGGGACTTTGTGTTTTATAGTCAAAAGAAGTGAATTCCCCACCATGGCTGACAGCAGTCTGAGGAGTGGTGTCTCTGGGTGCTCGGTCTGGACATCATGATGGACATCATGAAGTGCAGCAGGAGCCACTGAGGTCCCTGTAAAAGTGGTTGTTCTGGGGAGCCATGCTGTGGGAAATGGCAGAGGTTCTGGACTGGATCATCCTGGACAGTGAGGGTGGGGAGACACTGGAACAGGCTGCCCAGGGAGGTTGTGGCTGCCTCTTCCCTGGGTGTGATTAAGGCCAGGTTGGATGAGGCCTTGAGCAACCTGGGCTAGTGGGAGGTGTCCCTGCCCATGGCAAGAAGTTTGGAACCAGATGATCTTTGAGGTCCCTTCCAATCCAATGGGTTCTGTGGATCTATCCATCTGTGGACCTGCCCTGAGCAAGGCTGCCCACATGTGTGCAGTCAGCCCTTGGTCAGTGGGTGCTGCCTCGGCGCAGATGATGCTGTCCAGGACTTGTGTAATCGTGGAGCTGGGTTTGGGGTGTGTGGCAAAGAGCACTGGTGCAAGGCTTGCTTCCCTTTAATCATCCTGGCCTCCAATCCAGAGAGGCCAACCCTTCTCTGGGACCAGTGCTGGGTGTCAGTAGGAGCAACTCTGTGTCCCTACCCAACCACTTCTGTGCAGAGGTCTTTTTGTCCCTGAGGTAGAGGTGCCTGTGGGCAGTTACCTTCTGCTCTGACACTTGAGGTGGCTCCAGAGCATTCCCCTGAAGGAAGTGAAGAGCAGCAGGATGTCTCCTGCTGATGGTGTCCTCTCTCCACCAACAGATTGTCTATGCCGAGCGGCCTCTGACCGACAACAACAGATCCTTGGCCTCCTATGGCTTGAAGGATGGGGATGTGGTGATCCTGAGACAGAAGGAGGCTGTGGAGCCACCACCTGCTGTGCGATTCCCAGGTGAGAGAGGATTTGTGCTGCCTTCTGCTCGGGGTGGGCACACATCTCCCTCCATGCTGCTCAGACCCGTGCCAGATCCCTCAGTGCCTCGTGTGGGAACAGGGGGCGGCTGGGCATGAGTTGGAAGGCTCTCAGAACTGCCTGAAGGCACTCCTATGGAGGGTGGGGGTTGTTATCCTAAAGAAGCAAATACTGTTTTAAAAATCTGCTCTTTGGGAAAAGCAGAGGCAGGGAGGAAGGTAACAGAGAGTAGAGGTGCTCTGTGTGAATTTTCACACTGGTTCCCTTCCTGCTTGCTGCAACGGCACAGGAACCAGGGACGAGGGAAGGGATCCTGCATCTCTGCTCTGCTCTCCTGAGAGCACACCTGGAGCACTGAGTCCAGGTCTGGTGGCCACTGCACAGGAGGCACATGGAACTGTTGGAACGAGTCCAAAGGAGGGCCACAAAGATGATCAGAGGGTTGGAGAGCCTCCTCTATGAGGACAGGCTGAGAGAGTTGGGGCTGGAGAAAAGAAGGCATGAGGGAGACCTTAGAGCAGCCTTCCAGTACCTGAACAGGCTACAGGAAGGCTGGGGAGGGACTTTTGTCAGGGGCTGAGAGTGACAGGACAAAGGACAATGGCTTTGAGCTGGAGGAAGGGAGATTGAGACTGGAGATGAGGAAGAAATTCTGGAGAGTGAGGGGAGACACTGGCACAGATTGCCCAGGAAGGATGTGGATGCTCCTTCCCTGGAGGTGCTCAAGGCCAGGTTGCATGAGGCCTTGAGCACCCTGGGCTAGTGGGAGGCGTCCCTGCCCATGACAGGGGTGTTGGAGCTGGATGATCTTTGAGGTCCCTCCCAACCTGAACCATTTTTAGATCCATATCTGTGCAGCCCAGAAATGCTAAAAGGCTTTTGGGATCTGCACTCAGAACCAGACCTGAGACCAATACGCAGAGGAGCTGCCTCTGAACAATCTGAGTCATGTAACCATGTGGGGATGTGGAAGACTCCTCTGATAGCATCTGAGCAGAGCCTTGCTCCTCTGTTCTCCCTTCAGCAGCCATTCCTGGCAAATCCCTGCCATAAAATATCACTGGAAGAATCCTAGAATCCCAGAATGGCTTAGGCTGGAAGGGACCTCAGAGATCATCTACCCCAACCCCCTGTCATGGGCAGGGACACCTCTAAACTAGCTCAGGTTGCTCAAGGCCTTGTCTAGCTTGGCCTCGAACACCCCCAGGCAGGAGGCATCCACAACCTCCCTGGGCAACCTGTTCCAGAGTCTCACCACCCTCACACTGAAGAACTTCTTCCTCAGCTCCCCTCCAACCCTGCTCTGCCTCAGCTCCAAACCATTGCCCCTTGGCCTGTCTCAGACACCCTCAGCAAAAGTCTCTCCGCAGCCTTCCTGCAGGATCCCTTCAGGCTCTGGCAGGCAGCTCTAAGGTCCCCCTGGAGTCTTCAGCCCTCCAGGCTGCACACCCTCAGCTCCCTCAGTCTGTCCTCCCAACAGAGCTGCTCCAGCCCTGGGATCACCTTTGCGGCCTCCTGGACTCACCTCAACAGCTCTGTGTCCTTGTGCTGGGGAGAGCAGAACTGGAGGCAGGATTTGAGGTAGGCTCTTCAAGAGAAGGTGCTGCTGTCTCAGGAGGGTTTGGGAGCATTGCTTGAGGTGTCCATCTTCCTGCCTCAGCTGGAGGATGGGTACCTGCAATGCAGCTCTGCACAAATGGTACCTGTGATTTTTGGGTTTTTTCCCTCCCCTGCTTTTTTTTTTTTTTTATCAGAGAGATGCAGAAGTTCCTCAGACACATTGGGCTTAGCCTCACCATCCCTCCCTGTGGCATTAGCATTTGTGAAGCTGGAAATACCCAGTCTGTGATTCATTAAGTGTATTTCAGGGGATCAAGAACTGGGCTAGATCAGAGGCTGGAGCAGTTACATAAATAGGCTCTAGCACTGCTAACCCAGTAACCTGCAGCTGTGCCTCCACCACCAGCTGCTGCTGGCAGAGCAGGGCCTGAGAGCAGCTCCTCCTGCCCCCTGCCTTCCCCTGTGTGATGGTTTGGGAGTCACCCACCCCCCCCCACTATGTAAAATCCCCCAGACTAGACTC
>VWYK01121706.1:26325-37245 GCA_013399775.1 Semnornis frantzii
AGCACACCCTGCCCTCTGCAGGCAGGGCTGCAGCCAGGCAGCACCCACACTTCCTCTTTCCCTCCCAGGTCTGCCCAGGATAGACTTCAGCAGCATCGCGGTGCCGGGGACCTCGGCGCCGGGCGTGCCGCAGGGCCTGAGCAACCCTGTGCTGCTGCGGGAGATGCTGCTGGCCAACCCCCACGAGCTCTCCCTGCTCAAGGAGCGCAACCCCCCCTTGGCAGAGGCCTTGCTCAGCGGGGACCTGGGTGAGTTGGGCTTGCTTGGTCGGCAGGAGGTGGGGTTTGGGCTCTGCTGGAGCTCACTTCTGGCAGAAGGCAGCCGCAGGTTGGGAACTCGCCGTGGTGCTGGCTACCAGCTCCTGGGTGGTGGCCAGCAAATGGAGAGAGGTGGTTCTGCCACTCTGCTCTGGTGAGACTTCACCTGGAGTGCTGTGGCCAGCTCTGGGACCTCCAACAGGAGAAGGACATGGAACTGTTGAGGTGGATCCAGAGGAGGCCACAAAGATGATCAGAGGGCTTGGAGCGCCTTTGCTGGGAAGATGGGCTGAGGTAGTTGGAGCTGTTGAGCTTGGAGAAGAGAAAGCTCCAGGAGACCTTAGAGCACCCTTCCAGTACCTGAAGGGGGCTGCAAGAGAGCTGGAGAGGGACTTTTGACAAGGGCTGGGAATGACAGGATGAGGGACAGTGGCTTTGAGCTGGAGCAAGGTGGATTTAGGTTGGACATCAGGCAGAAGTTCTGCACAATGAGGGTGGTAGAACACTGCAACAGGTTGCCCAGGGAGGTAGCTAAGGCCTCATCCCTGGAGAGGCAGTCAGGGTGAAACCTGATGAGGCTCTGAGCAATCTGATCTAGTTAGAGATGCTCCTGCTCACTGCAGGAGGGTTACACAAGATGACCTTTAGAGATTCCTTTCAACCCGATGCATTCTGTGACTCCTTGAAACTACTCTGTCTGTGATGGTTAGGTGCTGTGGAAGTGGATGTCAGAAAGGGAGAGGAAAAGGAACGAGCAAATAGTGTCCTTAGGGAGCTTTTTCAATAGGAACTGTCAGCAGTGGTGTCAGTTTTTGTTAACCTCGAAGGTGTTCACCTGTTCAGGGCACAGTGTCCTTCACTTGGCACAGGTGGGGAGCTGGTGTTGGTCTCTCATTCTTCCTTGGTGAAAGCTTTGGGCTCCAGTGTCTTGTCAGCATGAAGACAGGTTGGTGTTTGGGCATCAGCAGATGTGCTGCTAAACCTCTGCCAGATGTTTGGTTGGAAATCTTGCTGAGCTTAGGGAAAGGAATGAAGAGAAAGAGCCTCGAGCAGGAGACCTTTTTCCCTCACTGTCAAGGTTACATGCTGGTGATTTCTCTTTGTCAGGGGAAGCTGGAAAGGAATTCGATTGGATCTTGTCACCCTCTTTCTAATTCTGACCTTTGTTCATATCCAGAGTTCAAAAGGTGTCCTTTGTGCTCTCAAGCTTCTCACCAATGCTGTGTCTGTAGTGCAGGAGGTTTTCCTGTCACCCTGAGGAGATGTGCTGCTCTTGGCACAGAAAACAAGAGGTTAACCCCAAGACACCCAGCACTGGCTCCCCTGCTGCTCTGTTCTGTCTTGTGCACATTAAGCTTGGAACCAGATGCACATTTTCAGTCCCAAATGGCTGCAGTGGGCTGTCAGAAGGAAGAGGTTGGATCTGGTTATACTCTCATCATTCTGTGCTGCTACTGTTGCTGCCTGGGCACAGATCCAGTTCAGCTCTGGCTCTGATGCCCAACTGCACACACAGATATGTGCCACATGGCTGCTGGATGCAGCACAAGCACTTCAGAGGGCACCTGCTCTACAGAAGCCTAATTTAAAAAGCAAAACAGTCAGAACACAGCCAGTGCTGACCTGAGCATGTGCAACCTTGGAGCTGGGGAACTGCTTCGTGGCAGCTGCACTTCTGGAACCGAACCTCAACCACCTTCTGTGTTTACAGAGCTTCCTTTACTGCCAAGTCCTTTGGGGAATGTGTGGCATCACATCTAGGCTGGGAAAAATAGATAGGAAACATCCCAAAAGTGAGGATCTAAAAGCTGTGTTCTTCAAATATGCAGCAGATGTTCCACCTAAGACCTCTTTCTTGGTTTCAGCACTAGGCACTTGGCTCCAGGGCTTGTAGTGTCTGTGTGGCTTGGGTGTAAGGTGAGTTTTGTTGTTAGCTTTTTGGTGTCTCCCCAGTTTGAGTTTGTGCTGCAGCTGCAGGAGGTTGTTTTACCAGGAGGTGCTGAGGGTAGAGCTGTTCAGAGAATCACAGAAGGGTAGAGGTTGGAAGGGACCTCCAGAGATTGAATCCAGCCCCCCTGCAAAGCAGGACCACCTGGAGCAGGTCACACAGGAATGCATCCAGGTGGGTTTTGAAGATCACCAGAGAAGGAGACTCCACAGCCTCTCTGGGCAGCCTGTTCCAGGGCTCCAGCACCCTCACAGTGAGAAAGTTTTTCTCTTGCTGAGGTGGAATTTCCTGTGGTTGAGTTGACATCCATTGCTCCTGGTCCTGTCACTGGGTATCACTGCAGGGAGCCTGGCTGCATCCTCCTGCCAGCCACCCTCCAGATACTTGCAGACATTGAGCAGATCCTCTCTCGGGCTCAATGCCCCAGGGCTCTCCGCCTTTCCTCCTCACAGAGATGCTCCAGTCCCTTCTTCATCCTCATAGCTCATCGTTGAACTCTCCAGCAGTTCCCTGTCCCTCTTGAACTGGGGAGCCCAGCACTGTACACAGTACTGCAGGTGCTGTTCTTGTGGCTGAGTCACCTCAGAGCCCTCAAGTCTTGCTTCTCTCTGAAGCTGTTTCAGAGCAGACCTGCACTCAGGAGCCTTGTTTGGGTTGTGCAAGTCCCAGGGTCCTGATTGCTGCTTCAGCTCTCATTTATCTGCTGGTTTTGTATTAGAAGAATGAATTCTTGGTTTAAATGTTGCTGTCTTTGTGTTTCCCCCATGTCAAAATGCACCTGCACAGAAACTGGGCAGAGTTTGAGTAGCAGGCACAAGGAGAAAGCTTTGTCCATGTTCTTCTCATCTCAGTGGGTCCCCAAATTCACCACCAGTCCTTTAAGGTCCATCCAGAGGAAGCCTTTAGAGCCTAGCCCTGAGTGCCTGCTGGCAGAAAAAGAAGTGTTTGCTGTGCCAGAACTCCACTGGTGAGAGTAGTTTCCAGTAAAAGCATTTTTCTCTCCTGACTGCAGAGAAATTCACCAGGGTGTTGCTGGAGCAGCAGCAGGACCGAGCCCGGCGGGAGCAGGAGAGGATCCGACTCTACTCAGCTGACCCTTTTGACCTCGAGGCACAGGCCAAGATAGAAGAAGACATAAGGTAGCAAACCAGAGCTGTTTGCAGGCTTGGGAGCTCTTCATGATGCTTTTTTCCCCTGTGTGCTTCCATCCATGGTGCTTTTTCCTTGGAGGTATCAAAGAGTGTGCTTGGATCCTGCCTTAAAGCACTGCCCTGGAAGCATCTAGAGCTACCTTTGCATGTGGGAAGGTTGGGATTCTGGGACTGACTTTTGAGCAGGGCCTGCTGTGACAGGCCAAGGGGTAATGGCTTGAAGCTAAAAGAGTGAGATGCAGACTGGAGAGAAGGGAGAAATGTTTGACCCTGAGGGTGGTGAGAGGTTGCCCACAGAGGTGGGAGCTGCCCTGACCCTGGTACCATTGCAGATGAAGCTGTCTGGGGCTCTGAGCAACCTGTTCTGGTTGCAGATGTCCCTGCTGAGTGCAGGGGGTTGGGCTAGGTGGCACTTGAAGGTCCCTTCACACCCAGAGTAGTCTGAGATACTGTGATACATGAGCACATCTGTCCTTAGATGCATCCAGCTAAGCACAGATCATAGAGTTATGGAGTGGTTTGGGTTGGAAAGGACATCCAAAGGTCATCCAGTCCAACCTTCCTGCACTCAGCAGGGAAAAAATCTTCCACTGGAGCAGGCTGCTCAGAGCCTTGTCAAGAATGGCCATGAATATCTAGGGATGAGGCCTCAGCTGCCTCCCTTGGCAAGCTGTGGCAGTGTTCCAGCACCCTCACAGTGCAGAACTTGTTCCCCACATCCACTCTAAATCTGCTCTGCTCTCATTTCAAACCACTGCCCCTCCTTCATGAAGTGGCAGCATCACTGTTCATGCATGTGGTGGCCCAGAGCTGTCTGAGCTGCTCAGCTCTGAAACAGGAGCACTTGTGGAAAGCTCTTCAATGAGATCTTCTGGAGAGGTGGCACTTGGGTGCCTCAGGGATGTTTTGAACTGGGGATCTGGGCCTGTATGAAGTCTCCAAGCTGAACTGTGCTCAGCAACATGGCATTGCCTCTCCCAGCTGCCTGCTGGGTTTGGTTTTGCATCCTGCTAACTGTTTTGTCTCTGGCTAACTCCAGACTGAACACTGCTGCTGTCAGAAGAGGTGTTCTGCCTCTTGCTGTCTTCCAAATGTAATTGCACTGGGCTGAGGCTTGATTTCTTCAGCTGAGTGATAAATCCTTGAGTCAGAACATGACTGAGGCTTTTCCTGCCTGCTAAAGACATCTTTGTGGTACAGGCTTGTAGTTGGTCATTTCCCCCTCCACTCTGCCCTGGTGAGGCTGTGTCTGGAATATTGTGTCCAGGTCTGGGCCCCTCAGGTCAAGAAGGACCTCAAGGAAGCGCTTGAAAGAGTCCAGGGCAGAGCCAGAGAGCTGCTGCAGGCAGTGAACATCTCCTGTGAGGCCAGGCTGAGGGAACTGAGGCTGGGAGCTGGGAGCAGAGGAGCCTGAGGGCTGCCCTCAGTGCTGTGCTAAAGCTGTGCAGGGCAGTGTGGGGAGCATGCAGCCAGGCTCTGCCCAGGGGTGGGCAAGGGCAGCACAAGGGGCACTGGGGGCAAGCTGGAGCAGAGGAGGTGCCAGGGGAGCAGGAGGGGAAACTTTTCCACTGTGAGGGTGGCAGAGCCCTGGAGCAGGCTGCCCAGAGAGGCTGTGGAGTTGCCTTCTCTGGAGACTTTCCAAACCCTCCTGGATGTGTCCCTGTGTGGCCTGCCCTGGGTGATGCTGCTCTAAACAGGGGGATTGGCCCTTTTCAGGAACCTTCAACCCCTGATGTTCTGGGATAACCAAAGCTCCTTGTGGTCAGAGTCACTCTGGCATTAGGCCTGGCCTGGTGCTGCTGCTGGTGAACCACTCAGCTCAGCAGTGCAGGCAAGCAGACATCTGGAGAGAGCAGAGCCCTGCTGGGAGGCACAGCAGTGCTCTCTTTCCCCCGTGGATGAGGCCACAGATGAAGCTGCTGTGCCCAAGGCTCCTGTAGGGAGCAGCCTGAGCACCTATCAGCACCCAGATTTCACACCCCACTTGGTTTTTCTGGCTGATTTAGAAGTGCTCAGCACAAGATTGGTTGGAAGCCTTTGCAAGCATCAGAATTATTTTTGTTTTTTTGTCCTTCAAGTGAAGAGTGTCAAGCACAGAGTAGCAGATGTGACAGGAACCCTGAAGCTTAACCACTTCATATCTGAAGCTTGCATAATAACAGACAGGCTGCTGCATGGCTCTTTGCTTCACAGGTGTATGAAGCAGGGCAGGCTGGCAGAAGGGTGTTGGAGCTCACCAATGAGCCAGGTCTCAGATGCTGTTAACTCATTTCCTTCTCCACCAAGGAGCCAGCTCTACCCATCCCATTGTGGGAAGGCTCCTACAGTAGAGAAGATGGCTAAGAGAGGACCTCGAGGTCTTTCCCTTTCCCTTGCTGAGGATGAAAACCAAAATGGAGTAAAAATTGGAAGCACTTTTTCCTTCTTGCTAGATGAAGCAGTTTCAGATACAGGCTATGGATGCCCAGCACCTCCAGAGTTACTGTCAGGGCATCACAGGATGCCAGGGGCTGGGAGGCACCCAAAGAGCTCATCCAATCCAACCCCCCCCTGCCAGAGCAGGACCAGGCATTCTAGCTCAGGGCACACAGGAACACATCCAGCCTGGCCTTAAACACCTCCAGGGATGAGGCTTCCACCACCTCCCTGGGCAGCCTGTGCCAGTATCTCACCACCCTCATGGTGAAGAACTTCTTCCTAAAATGTCTAATCTAAATCTGCCCTCCTAGCTTGGATCCATGTTTGTAAATCAGAAGGCTGCTCTGAGGTTCAGCTGCTGGAAGGTTTTTTTCCTTTCTCTGTGCTTAAATTCAGGCAACAGAACATTGAGGAAAACATGACAATAGCAATGGAGGAGGCCCCTGAGAGCTTTGGGCAGGTGGTGATGCTGTACATCAACTGCAAAGTCAATGGACATCCAGTGAAAGCCTTTGTTGACTCAGGTGAGTTGCCCCCATTTTCATTGCTTTCTCTGCTCCCTCTCCTCCTTCCCTGAGGAAGACTTCAAGCTCCAGAGGTTTTGCCCCAGAATCCCTTCAGAAAGCACTGTGTAAAGCAGCACTTTGAAACGTGAGAGGAGCTTGAGCATTGCTTAAGGTGAACAGAGCAAACTGTGGGGAGAGTCCTGGGCTCAGTTTTGGGCCTCTTAGTCCAAAGAGGACATTGAGGAGCTGGAGCTTGTCCAGAGAAAGGCAATGAAGCTGCTGAAGGGTCTGGAGAACAGGGCTGGGGAGGAGCAGCTGAGGGAGCTGGGGGGTGTGTAGTCTGCAGAAAAGGAGGCTGAGGGGAGACCTTCTGACCCTCTACAGCTCCCTGAAAGGAGGCTGGAGCCAGGTAGGGGTTGGTCTCTTCTCCCTAGTATCAGGTGATAGGAGAGGAAATGGCCTGAAATTGTGCCAGAGGAGGTTTGGGTTGGCCATGAGGAACAATTTCTTCCCCTTGAGGGTTGCCAAGGCCTGTCCCAGGCTGCCCAGGGCAGTGCTGCAGTGCCCATCCCTGCAGGGGCTTCAGCGCTGTGTAGATGTGGTGCTGAGGGCCATGGTTTGGTGGTGCCCTGGCAGTGCTGGGTGAAGGGTTGGACTCAGTGATCTTCAAGGTCTGTTCCAACCCAAACAGTTCCATGAATCCATGACTGTTCTCTGAGAAGCAGCACACATGAGGTGCTGGAACACCCCAGATCAAGGCTCCTGCAAGAATTTCTGGGGCTGTGATGCCAGAAAGGTCACAGGCACACAGCTCACTTTACAGCTGGGGGGATTTCAGATGCCTGTAGTGCAGTGCTTCCCATCACAGCCTTAAAGGGACAGAGCCTGTGCTCACTGCAGCCCTGCACTGCTGGATCCTTTTCCTGTCAGTGCTGCTCTGTCTGTGCACAGCAATCACAGGGAGCCTTCATGCCCTGGCACAGCTTCCTGGCTGCTCAGTGCAAGGTCTTGAGGCCTTTCAGGCTGCCTCTGCTTCACTCCCCTCTTTTCCCTTGCCTTTCCTGGCTGAAGGGTGTGGAGAGCAGCTGAGGGGCTGGGGTTGTTTGTGTGGGGAGGGCTTCTTGCTCTCTACAACTCCCTGGAAGGAGGTTGCAGGCAGGTGGAGGTTGTTCTCTTCTCTCTGGTATCAGGTGATAGAAGGAGAGGAAATGGCCTGAAACTGTGCCAGGGGAGGCTCAGGTTGGACACAAGGAACAATTTCTTAACTGCCAGAGTGGTCAGGAATTGGCACAGGCTGCCCAGGGAGGTGGTGGAGTGCCCATCCCTGGAGGTGGTTAAGAAAGGTGTGGCCATGGCACCTGGGGACAGGGTTTGGTGGCACTGGTGGTGTTGGGTTGCTGGTTGGGCTGGATGACCTTGGAGGTCTTTTCCCCCCCAAACAATTCTCTGATTCTTGATGAGCTGTCAGGGTGTAACTTGAGTCGTTGTTGCTGGTAGGTGCCCAGATGACCATCATGAGCCAAGCTTGTGCTGAGAGGTGCAACATAATGAGGCTGGTAGACCGGCGCTGGGCTGGCATCGCCAAGGGTGTGGGCACACAGAAAATAATTGGCAGGGTGCACTTAGGTAAGTGCTGGCATTCTTCTGGGGGGCTTTGGCAGCAGTCTGACTGCATTTCCTGCAGTCTTGGCACTGAGAGGTGCCTGGTACAAAGCTGGAGTTGAGCTGGACTCCTGCAGAGTCCAAGGGAAGTGCTTCTGCCGTGTGCCTGGCTGTGGTGGGCACAGGGTGCTGCCTTCTGACTCATTTCATGCTTTTTAAATGCCCTTTTTGGAATCCTCACCTGAATCCTCAGCTCCTGTAGGTGCAGAGGACACCTTCACTCTGCCTGCAGAGAGGCTGATGTGAAACAACAGGATCCATCCTGCTTGGGGTGGGGCTGCTGGGAAGTGCTCAGGAAGGTTTCCAGAAGAGGGGAATGTTGCCTGCTCCTTAGGGAAGAGAAAGCTGCTTCCACTCCTGGGCAGGCTGAGAGGACATTACAGCCTGGGAAATCAATTCTCTGTACTGCTATTGCTTGTGCCCTAATGAGCTGCTCACAGCTCCTCAGGCTTGGAGGGTCAGATAAGCAGGACTTGAGGCTCCAGAGCAGCTCAGCTTTGAAGATAATGAGATCAATGCAGACCTGGTGGTCCCTGGGGCTTGCAGAGGGCTGCACTTTGTGTGACCAAAGCACTGGCATCAGATCTGCCCAGCAGGTTTGTGTGCCAGGAGACAGAAGCACAGCAAGCAGATGCGTTGCAGGGTGGTGACTTCTCTCCCTTGGGTTGCAGCTCAGGTCCAGATTGAAGGAGATTTCCTGGCATGCTCCTTCTCAATCCTTGAAGAGCAGCCCATGGACATGCTTCTAGGACTGGATATGCTGAAGAGGCATCAGGTATCATGCAGGGCTGCTGGGTCTGCCAAGAGCTGGGCACTTCTCCTGGTTAAGTGCCAAATGCGCCATGAGGACCTTGCCTGTGGATCTGCTGGGACATTCTGGGGAGGGCTGGTGGTGGATTTAGCTCCCAGCCAGTGGGGAGAGAACATGCACAGCACTCAGGGGCAGCTGTAGGGTGTCTGGCTCTGCTGAGAGCCTGCCAGCTGAATGCTTTAACACAAATCAAGCTGTGTGCTGCTGCTGCTGGCCCCTGCGCAGGCACCGTGCGCTGTTCCCACGGGGTATGGATTGTTTCACCTTGCTTATCCTTTCTCCTCTGGCAATTGCCTGCCTCTTAGCAGGGCCCTGATGTCTCATTGTTCTTTCACAGTGTTCAATTGATCTCAAGAAGAATGTTCTAGTGATTGGCACGACTGGCTCCCAGACCACCTTCCTCCCTGAGGGCGAGCTCCCGGAGTGTGCCCGGCTGGCTTACGGGGCCGGGCGGGAAGATGTGCGGCCGGAGGAGATTGCAGACCAGGAGCTAGCAGAAGCAATACAGAAGTCTGTAGAGGAAGCAGGTACCAGGAGGAGCCCTGTTGGAATGTTGATTTGTGTAGTTTCCTATCAGGATGCCTGTTGGCAGTCCCTCATCTCAGCCCTGAGGAGGTGGAGTGATGCAGCCCCAGCGAGGAAGCGGTGCAGAGAAAGAGGCTTTGTTCTTGCTCCTGGCTTCTAACTGCACTCCTCTCTCCTGTGCAGCAAAAGCTGTCTGCATGAGACCACCCAGGCTGCTTGCTGCTCGCTTTGTGCTCTCCTACCAGCTTCCTACATGCTCTGGAAAAGAGAAGGCTCCAGGGAGACCTTCAAGCAGGTCCTAGAGGAGGCTCCGAGAGAGCCGGGTGGGAACTTTAGGCAAGGGCTGGGAGTGACAGGATGAGGGACAATGGCTGTGAGCTGGAAGAGAGGAGATTGAGACTGGAGATGAGGAAGAAATTGTTGAGAGTGAGGGGGGAGAGACACTGGAACAGGTTGCCCGAGGAGGTTGTGGCTACCCCCTGCCTGGAGCTGCTCAAGGCCAGGTTGGATGAGACCTTGAGCAACCTGCACTAGTGGGAGAGGCCTAAGGCAGGGGGTTGGAACTGGATGGCCTTTAAGGTGCCTTCCATCCCATTCCATGAGTCTATCCATCTGGTTTCCTGCCTCTTGAGGGGGTGGAGACAATTGGCTCTCTCTGGCTCCCCATCACCCAGGTTGGGTTGTGCTGCCTGGTCAGGGCCATGGCTCAGTTGTGTGATGTTTCAGCAGCCTTCTGCCAGGAGGCTTCTGTAAATCCTCCTCTTCAATAGCTGCAGCATGCAGAAAACAGAGGAGCTGTGGCAGCAGGTCCAAAGCTGTGGACAAAGGCCCAGGACAGTTTTTAGAAACTGTACTGCTTCAGCATTTTTCTCTGAGTGCTGCTTGTGCCCTCAGATGGGGAATTGCTTCTTGTCCTGAAGGTCACTGCTGCTCCAAATGCCAAGCAGCTGGATTCATGTCCTGATGTCTGTAGAGCTCTGTTGTGTTTTATAGAGGCTTTGTGGGGGTTACTGCTGCTTTTTACTCTGAGAGCACCCAGTAGGATTCTACTTCCCACACACATGCAGGACTCTTTGCTGGGTGATGTCTAAGCTGATAAAGTTGCCTTCTTCAGCATCTTTTATTGCAGATTTGTTTTAAGACTCTAACATAGAAGTAGAGAATTGTTTGGCTTGGGAAACCCCTCTAAGCTCAACCAATAACCCAGCACCACCATGGCCATTCAGCCATGTCCCCAGGAGCCATGGCCACAGGTTTCTGGAACACCTCCAGGGGAGGGGACTCCCCCACCTCCCTGGGCAGCCTGTGCCAGTGCCTGACCACTCTGGCAGCAAAGAAATTGTTCCTCATGGCCAACCTAAACCTGTCCTGGCACAATTTCAGGTCATTTTCTCTTGTCCTGTCACTTGTTCCTTGGGAGAGGAGCCCAACCCCCACCTGGCTCCAACCTTCTTTCAGGGAGCTGCAGAGAGCAATGAGCTCTGCCCTCANGGTGCCCTTCTTGGCCACCTGGGCACACTCTGGCTCGCCTTCAGCTGCTGCAAACCAGCACCCCCAGGTCTTTCTCTGCTGGGCAGTTTCCAACCACTCTGCCTCAAGCCTGAAGCCTTCACAGGGTGGTTGTAACCCAAGAGCAGGACCC
>VWYK01121707.1:2377-15456 GCA_013399775.1 Semnornis frantzii
ACTTTGTGGGAAGCCTTAGTTGAATTAGAAATATTTTAAGGAGTTGCCATTATTTTCTAATGGCCTAGTCTCTTTTTTGACATTGCATTTCTCTTACTGGAAATAGACTTGTCTAGTAATGAGCAACAGGGAATGATTTGCTATCTGATGGTCAGCATATCTATGGTGAATGTAACTCCTAAAGCTTATGTTCCTCATGAAGGAATTGCTTGAAAATGTGTTGACAGGTATCTGAATACATAAATGTTTTTCTGTGATTTAACCTTCTCACTAATACTTTATTCTGCAAATAGTCTCATTGAAATCAATTAGACTGTTTCTATTTAAAAAAAAAAAAAAAAGTGGGAGGGGCAGAGCCAGACTGGCAGGCTCTGAGTAGATGAACGATCTAACAGAAATGAAAAATACTTGTGAAGGAATCTGACAACCAGATTTGCCAATCAACCACATTGTTTATCAGCAGAAGCAGCAAAGGTACTTCCATCTGTAAACTCTGCTTGTGCATGTGCCCTCTTTCTGTCCATCATCTGTCTACTCATCTTGCATGGGAGATGACTAGGAGAGGGGCATCTCTGGGCTGGCTTGGAGTGTCTTGATGTTTTTTTTTTTACCACAAAAGCAGGTGACATATCTGGGTATCCTGAGTTTATTGAATAAGATTACTTATAAAGTTAATCTGGATCCAAATAAATTAGATATAGTGATTTTATAAGAAGGACTCTGTGGAAGGTTGAATTTAAGCTGAAAAACTAAATCTGCAAAACATAAGATTTAAAAATTTTTTGGGGGGTGAAAAATCAGCTCAGGGTAGATAATGTTCTAGAGTTAAATTGTACAGCATGATTCAACAGTTGTTGCAGTCGCAGTTATTTTAATCAACTCATCTGTAATCAAGTAATTGTTCTAATAGTTCTTTTAAGAGTTTGATTTAGCTTTACATAAGCTGAAAAGAGGGAGGATGGAACTCCTCAAACGTAATCAATATTTTATTTTAAGAAATAAAATCACACTTTATATTTGTTACCCAGGACCTAAGTTACAGACTGAAACCTAATTTGTCTTCTGGGTTTGTTTTTGATTTTTGTCTCGCAGAAAGGTTTCTGTTGACAGAGAATAAAAATCTTGTGGAAATAAGGTGCACTTGGAACTAGCAAGATCTATGCTTAGTTCTTAGCTCAGTGCCAGTATTCCTTGAAATCACTTAATCTGGATGTTTTCTCATCTGTTCTGCTTTTCTAGGTGGCAAGCTTTTGTGACCACATTCACATGTCTGTGAATACAGGTAGTTCTAAATGTAACTTGGAGCATGTTGTTGCTGTGGAAATGTGTTTGCCAATGAAATTAATTCCTAGTTTATGTCCTTAAGTGATTAGATCTTAATTATATGCAAGTGTGTATTTTTCACTTGCAAAGAATAGTGGGAAACATTTACAAATGTGTTCCTCCTGTACAGAAAACTGATTAAATAAGCATGAGGGTGATGGTTTAAGAAGCAAACTGTAAGCTTATGGAGGACAATTTGTGAGAGGGAGTAGAGCAGAATAGTTTCAAGTCACCCACTTCAACTGTTTGTGGCCTCGTGACTTTGCTGTCTGATTTTTCCAGCCACAATGGTGTGATCAGACATGCCCATGCCTCTTCCTGAGTACAGGATGCTGAAGAGCAGAGTTGGAGAAGGTTGAGTTAGAATGGAAGTAGTTAGTAGTGCATTAAAAACAATTATTGCAGGTAATGAGGAGTCCCAAAAGGTTTATTCTGGCAGTTAAAAAGGTTGTAGCTATGCTTTGCTGGGTTCATTAGAGAAAGAGATGTTTTCACCTGATGAAAATCGCTAAAGCTCTAGTTACAGCTACCATCTTAGATAGGCTGAGTATTCAAACTTCCCGAGTATCACTGAACTAAAACCACAGGGTATTAATTTAGTTTTTAGGGAAAAAAAAAAACACAAAACAAAACACACAATTCACAGAAATGTATCCACATCTTGTGTATTAATGGACTGAACTGTCTTAAATTCCTGCCTACTGTAAGCTGCCTTTGTTTCTAGAGTTGTGCTCTGCTGTGTGGATGTCTGGCTAACCTTTGATCTCACCTGGCCTGTTAACTGCAGGCTTTAAATGATTTTTTTCCTGGAACAGACATACTATGCTGCACAACTTCACTTAAATCCAGACAGCTGGTGTTTTGAATTTACTAAATAGATAATAGTGCTATGTGGTATGCACACTTTTTGGCAAGCTGCCATTTTGATATGCCTTTAAAAGCTGTTTAAATTATATATTTGTGAGTTTTGTGCACCCTACTTCCCCTCAGGCCTCCAAAGGTATGGTTTGCATTTTTGTCAAGTAATGGGGAATAGTGGCTACTTAAATTCCTGGCCATACTTCACACAAAATTACTATTAGAAATTGAGGGGGAAAAATTGTAGAGTACTTACAGAAGGAAGAATGCCTTCCATCAGATGTTATTTTGCTTTCAGAAGCCCTTGGTAGCAGAGACACCTTCCTTGTGTGCGCTCTCACGTGTTTTCTTTAGCCTAGTTACAGAAATAGCAATTTTATGTTAAAATAACTAAAGCCTCTAACTTTAGCTGTGTCCATTGTTCTCAAACTGTTACAAAACCCCATCTGTAGGTTCGAATGACTCTTCCCTAATATGAACTGTAATTCTTTGGAATGGGATTTGTAGGTGCCATTATGGAGAAATTCACTCTGGCCTGCACCACAACAGAGAGTAAATGTTATGGACTGAGAATGGGACAGAGAGGGGCCAGTACCGAGTGTTTTGTAATGTTTTTCCTTACTGTGGACCACTTCTGTTCATCACCCTCAGCAAGTTTGCAGATGACACCAAGCTGTGTGGCACTGTTGACTTGCTAGAGGGCAGGGATCCATCCAGAGGGATCTGAACAGCCTGGAGAGGTGGGCCCAGGCCAACCTCATGAAATTCAATAAGGCCAAGTGTAAGGTCCTGCAGCTGGGTAGGCACAATCCCAAGCACAAATACAGGCTGGGTGGTGAATGGCTGGAGAGTAGCCCTGAGGAAAAGGACCTTGGGGTCTGAGTTGATGAAAAGCTCAACATGAGCCTGCAGAGTGCGCATGCAACCCACACAGCAATCGGGTCCTGGGCTGCATCAAGAGCAGTGTGGCCAGCAGGGCAAGGGAGGTGATTCTGCTCCTTTACTATGCTCTTGTCAGACCCTACCTGGAGTACTGTGTGCAGTTCTGGAGGCCCCAGCACAGGAAGGACGTGGAAGCATTGGAGTGGGTGCAGAGGAGGGCCACGAAGATGGTCAAAGGGTTGGAGCAGCTCTGCTATGAGGACAGACTGAGAGAGTTGGGGCTCTGCAGCCTGGAGAAGAGAAGGCTTCCAGGAGACCTTATAGTAGCCTTCCAATATCTGAAGGGGGCCTACCAGAAGACTGGGGAGGGACCATTTGCAATTGCCTTGCAATGACAGGATGGGGGGCAATGGGTTTAAACTGGCAGAGGGGAGAATTAGACTGGATGTTACACCTCACCTTTACAGTGAGGTTGGTGAGGCACTGGAACAGGTTGCCCAGGGAGGTTGTGGTTGCTCCCTCCCTGGAGGTGTTCAAAGCCAGGTTGGACGAGGCCTTGAGTGACCTCTACTAGTGGGAGGTGTCCCTGCCTATGGCAGGGGATTGGAACTAGATGATCCTTGAGGTCCCTTCCAACCTTACCATTCTATTCTAAATAGGTGAAATACTCAAGGATTCTATTTTTCTATCTCAAATATGAGCGGAAGTGTGCCCTTCAAAACAACTACAAAATGCTTTCATTTGATATAAAAAATAAAGGCAAATTGTTTAAGAATGATAAAGTATTGTGTCATGGGTTTAAATAGCCGACAGAGTAAAGCTCTCAAATGAATTGGAAAAAAAAACAGAATTATATTTGGAGAGAGTGCTACAGATAGAAATTACAAAGCAGATGCAGAATCCGTAAGTGAACTCTCTGGATTTTTCTCCCAACCCAAAACTAAATCTATCATCCTCAGTGCTCCAATCCTCCCACCGCCATGCCTCTGCCTTCCAAGAGGCCTAAGCACAGCCTCTGGAAGCCCCAAACCAGGCCTATCCTTACATGTGTGTCCCGATAACATAACTCCTGCCTGACACGAGGCTGGAGGGGGAGAAAAGGAGAACAAGCTGGCCTTGCTGTGAGCTTATGAAGAGATAGCAGAATTGTGGGTTTGAATAACAATCTTCACATCCCTTGAGGACTTTTTTAACCCTATAGTTCCCAACCTGGGATAGTCTGTTCAGTGGATAAGGAATTGGCTGGATGATCACCTCCAGAGGGTGGAGCTCGAAGTCCAGGTGGAGAGCAGTGACAAATGGTGTCCCTCAGGGGTCCATACTGGGACCTGTACTGTTTAATATTTTTATCAATTATATAGACAGTAGGATTGAGGGCACCATCAGCAAGTTTGCAGATGGCTTGATCTGACACTTCAATCCAGTGGGCCTGATGTGCTCTGCCTTGGGCCTTCTGTGCAGTCCATTGCCCCAGTACAAAATAGAGTAGAAGGTGAGTACTGGTGCTGCAGGATGTGAGGAGCTCTGCTATTTTCTTGTATTTTAGAATTGTCACACCTACCTGAAGGCAGCGAAGATTTGTGGCTTTTGTAGTTGGATGTTAGGAAATGAATTTGATAATGGGATTGCTTTTGGGCCAGTGCAATTGATTCAAGCCTCTTAGCTCTGGGTTTGCGCAGTGAGAGCAGCACATAGCACCTGGACATGTGTTCTCACAGGTAGTGAAATGGAATTGGAAGAATTTACAAAACTCTCAGCTATTAAGTAACCTAAAAAAATATTTAGAAATCATTAAGTACATTTATTTTGGTATGTATTTATTAACTATAATTAATGAAATTACAATTAATGAGCTAAAGCAGAACAGAGTTTATTACGTTATTGCTTTGTATGTTATAGTAAGACCAGTAGAAATGTTGTGTCTGCTTTTCTGTTGTCTTGGCATTGTGGGCAGAGTGGCAAGTTTTTAAAAACCTTGCATAGGGTTACAGAGTGTGAGCAACAGCACTTTGGCAGTGCTTTGTACAGATGGTTGTTGCTTGGCAAGCCTTGGGGTCAGGCAGAGTGTGTGCCTAAAAGGTATACTTGGCTTGTCTTAAAACGTTTGGGTAACCCTCAGTGATGCTAGTAAGAAACAGCTCTATTATGGCAACAGTGGAGGCCACATGAACTCTTAATTTGTAGTTTAATTCAGGTCAGTGACTTCTGTTCCTTCTAGCCTGTTTCTCCTGGACTGCAGAGCAGCAGTGCAGATCCATGGTTCTACCTAGATGTAAACAGCAGGAAGGTGGAGTGAGGAATATAACACAAAAAACCTGGTACTTGTTCTGTAGCAAAGGTATCCAGCTTAGCTTGAGTCTCTGTAGGTTCATATGCATACCAAAAATGAACTGTCTTTAAATTTGACTAGCATTTAGAAGTACAATTTTGTAGCTTAAATTATAGATTGGGAAGTTAGAAGAAATTAATTTTAAATTCCTGGAATTTCAAAGATTAACATGTTCTAAGGTGTTTTTTTCTTCTGTCTTCAAGATTAGCTTAGAAGCTAAATTAAAACTAGCCAACACGGCTCAGGTTTTGAGATTTGTTTAGCCCAAATTTTTACCGGTAAAAATGTCTGATATTTTGTAGGTACAGAATTAAACCAATGCAACTTTCATGTAGCTCCAGAAAGGCTTAAGTGGAATACCTTCAACTGCTTAAGTTCATGGAAAGATCACACCATTTTTCCCTAGGAAAAAACTATACAAAGAGTTGTGTTATTTTACACGTCTTTAGGAAGTAGCATATATCTTCACATGAAGATATCTCATATTAAGTCACAGTAATTTCCCCAAATGTCTTCAAAAGTAGAGACTATTTTATCAGAAAATAGAAAAGTACTTTATTCTGATTTCATACCAGATGTTATTTGAGGTTTTTAATACAAAGACAACTTTAAAATGTAGCAAAGAGAGGTGTACATTTTGTGTCTGAAACCCCAGTGCTCTGGAATTCCTGATGGAGTGCACATCTGTATGTTTGTGAGTTACACACAGTTCCAGTACCATCATAACTCTATTTATAAGAAATTCAGTTTAGATTAATTTTTATAAATGTTTTAAAGTATGCCCAGGAATCAGAAGGACCTTTTTGATAGGGCTAATCAAAACAATTACCTGCTGCATCAATTTCCCTAAAGAGCAGCTTGTTTCAGCTGACAGCCTTTCCTCCTTTATAGATGTTCATTTATCATTTGCCAGGACATGTCAGGAAAACTTGTTTAAGAAAAACTAAAACAAAACAAAAAAACCCCACAAAGTCAGTCACACAAAAATATATATTGATAAAAATTCTTTCACGGAGTTACAAAAAGATTTATTGCACACATCCATAGTTTAGGTTTGAAAGGACCTTAAAGATCATCTAAAGTTGCAACCTCCCTGCTACAGGTAGGGACATCTCCCACTAGACCAGCTTGCTCAAGGTCTCATCTGGCCTGACCTTGAAGACCTTCAGGAAGGGGGCATTCGAGACCTTCCTGGGCAACCTGTTCCAGTGTCTCACTACCCTCACTGTATGCTGTAAGGGCTCCCTGGAGCCTTTCCTTCTCCAGGCTGAACAGTCCAACTCTTAACATTGTCAACATTCTGTACCAATTATTTCATATATCCTCACAAGTTCTAAAGTTAAGACTTGAGTTCTGAGTTCAACAAGAGAAAATAATTATAAACATTATCTTAAAATGATGAGTGATGTTTTATTATTGTAAAGAGTAACACTGTTTTGTGTTGAACTATTTACCCACTTCAAAGGAAGCAGAAGCAGACTCAAATTAATTCAGTGCATTGGATTGTCATGAGAAGTTACTAGGAAGTCAGTGCTTTCCCACATGATTACTCTTAAGCACAGGTGCCACAGTTGTATAGCAGCTTTTAGTAGGTTTCTTTTCTTTAGGAGTGCTCTGCTAATGAGCCTTGCCTAATTTGGCAAGTCTGTCTGCTTACCTAATCTTTGGAAAAGTTTTTGTTCAGTGCATTGCTGCTAACAGGACTGGGCTGAAACAAGTGATTCTTTAGTGGGTAATATAAAGAACTCTCTGATCAATGGGAATTCTCTCAACCTCTGCTGCCTGAGTAGAATAAATTTGAGTGTCATGAAGCTGCTTCAGTGGTCTGGAGACTTTTAAAAATGATGAAAATATTATCAGGATGTTACCTATTAAAGGAATAGAATAGGAAATAAAATCAATTAAATAGTAATGCAGAATAAAAACTACTTTAGTGTAAAAAATATGCAGAGGAAGCACTGTGTAAAAAAGATAGTAATCTGATTAAAAGAGTGTGCACAGAATTATTTCACTGTGACATTAACCTGGAGGGAGGCTTGTGATGGGAGACAACCTGTCAGGTAGTATCCATGACACTTCTGCAACACTGAGATCCAGGTGGTGGAAACTCAGTGAATATGGAGCTGTCTAATATTGCTTTTGATCATACATCATACCTGGATTGGATTTCTGTCATCATCTCTGTGGCTGTGCTTAGCTCTGTTCTTTGCATTCAATTCCCAAAAATATTTGTATGGATTTAACTTATACTTTGGATATGATGATCTCAGTTTGCACAAAAATATCGCATGTTTAATGGGATTTTTTTTTTTACCTTTTTTGTTTAGTTTGGATTTTTTAAGGATAAAATAATAAGGAATGCTCTCAGTTGCATTGGATTCATGTACTTGGTGGTTCTCTAGAAATTGTTAACTTTTCAGCTGATTGATGAAGAGACTCTAAGTATTTCAGGTAGTAAAACTGTTTCCCATTGGAATAGTTTTGGGCAATTAGGACAATATTGTGCCCTGGGGGTTGTCCAGATAAACCCTTTCCATCTGATAACTGATTGCTGATTAGCCTGACAACAAAGTAGCATTTACATAAATGTCCATTGAGACACTTCAATTGTAAAAGTGCCAATTGTAAATGCTGGTCTAGTGCTCAGACTTAGAATCCAGCTCCTGTTTGACCCTTGAAATATTTTAGTGCCTTTACAGCTGTAGCCTCTTTCAAGGCTTTGATTCCTGGCTTTTCTTCAGTTTCCCAACATCTAAGCACCCTCCTGCAGTTTTTATGCCTGTTAGAAGTGCATTGGTTAGGAAAACAGAAGATGTAGATACACATGTGTAAATGGATCTGCACTGACAGATAGGAAGGCTTTGTTGTTGGTGCTCCTATACCAATGCAGTAAGGTATGAAAAATGTTTAGTCAAGAAGAAATGTAGAGACAGCTCTTCATGTTGCAAAGCTGTTCTGCAATTAGCTGAAATCCTTGGCAATTACCTAAAAGCCAGGTTGGGTGTCTCTAGAGTGCAGAAGGGCTTTATGCATATGCATGTACATGTGAGTAGATATATCCACAAAGTATTTTACAGATAGTCTTTCTATCAAAATTCTTCTGGTGGTAGCACCTTTGTAAATTAAAATAATTTGTATTGCTTTGTATGTAAGTGGTTATGAGATGGAGGATTTGTAACACATCTTACATGTCTGGTCTTCTCCAGTGTTGTCCATAACAGGGATATTTGGCTGCCCACATCTAATTTTACGAACTGTGGCCAGAAATAATTCTTGAAAGACAAAAGCTGAGGATTCAGATTTGGAGTGTAACATGCACTGACCTGCTTACTAGCAGTACCTGTATTGCATAGTACTTTTTCCAAGCTGCATTCAGCTTACAGATCAAATTAACTAGGTGTTGTATGGAAAACTCTATGGATGAGGGCAATCACATGGCACATGCAGGACATCCAGGTGATCAGGCCTACTCAGCACAGGTTTATGAAAGGCAGATCCTGCTTGACTAATTTGGTCTTCAATGATCTTAAAGGTCCTTTCCAACTGAACCAATTCTATAGTCTCAATCCAAAATAGTATAGAGATAGATTTACAGAGATGGATCTTGATACAAATGTGAAGTCATTGTGTAGCAACACTCTGCAGTCAGCTGCTTCTGCAAATGTAAAGGCTCTGTGCAGTGTTGGCAGTAAATTATTAGGCTAGATACATTAATTGCATGACAGAAGGTTACTGTAGCTTGACTTAATATTGATGATTTCAGATGGATAAAATCCTGGGTGTATTATGTTTGCATTTGTCCACAAGACTGTTTAGGCACAGTGTGGGGGTAATTGCAGGTATCCTGCCCATTAACTGTAGCTACTGGGAGCACTAATTGACTTGGATGAACTGGATTTTTTAAATAATGCACACATATTGAGGTTATGTGTCCTGACAAATGGTGTGCGAACAGTACATTACCTAGTCTAAAAACACATATATTGCTGATTTATTTGTAAAAATTAATATCCTTGAGAGTACACAAGAATCTGAGGTTAATGTAAGCAGGATGGTGAGAAGTAAAAGCTCATTTTGAATGCCGTAAGGCAAGTGTTGGAACTAGTGCTGTTTTCATAAGACACTAGAGTAGAGTTTAAATTTTACAACATTCCTATATTCAAAATCCAAACCAAATATACTCATTTTTAACTTTGACATTTGCTCTTCTGTGATTACTAATACCACAACTGTGGTGTTCTATCCTCGTGCATCATGTATCATTTGGACACAAAACAGGCTTCCAAATCCTCTTTCATGCAAGGGAATTGACCTTCTCATTAGTTGGAAATAACACTATGATAGGTAATCAATATTTAGTCGAAATACCAGCATCTCATCTTGGGCATTGCTCATCCTTATTTCTGGAAAGCATTCAGATTAAAAGCAAAATGTTTAGACTGGGCTGTGTATGGCAAACCTGCTTTCATACATACAAATCCAGTGTATACAGGTGTTACTGTGGATTTACAAACTGCAGATTGACATCTCTGAAGCTTGTTATGCATCAGTCTGGTCTTGCACTTAAGAGCCTGTATCAGAACGCAAAGCAGCTGCCCTGAGTGCTGCCAGCTTTCCCTGCTGCCAGGAGCTTTATGAAAGAGTTTGAGGGCTATTTTTTTAAAGCTGCTGTACAGACTTGGTAGAAAGTCACTGTTTTTATCCTCACACTTAAAATGTGGCAGCTAGAAATTGATGCAAATATTGATTAGCATTTGGAATTGTGAAGTCAATTCTATGTTGGCATTTTAAAAGCAAATGCACCTTCACCTACCCATTTTCTAAGCGACTATCTGAAAACATGGCTTCAGCTTTTAATGGAAGTGACCTAATATGCCCTGGCTCAGCTCAGGTCTGCTTGGGCTGTAATCAGACTGCTGGTTTGGTGAGCATGAAAGCCTCTTTGCTGCTTATGTCTAATGAGGCTGTGTGAAGTCTATGCCAACATATGTATATTTCTAGTCCATATGAAGACACCATTGCTTAGTCTCTGGAGATTGGATTATCTATTTTTTTCTCTTTACACATCTTGTTATTGCATGAGGAGGTTGTTGGTTGGTTGTGTTTTGGTGGGTTTTTTGGTTGATTGGTTTTCGTTTGAAGTTTGAGGTGCGAATACTACAGTTACTGCAGGAGCAATTCTGCCCTGTCTGTAGAAACAAATAAATCGAGATAGCTACTGAAATGCATTTCCTTTTACCCCACAATCTATGTTCTTTACTCTCAGATCAACCAGGAGAGCTGTACAGTCAAATTAGTGTCTAGGTTTGCTTATAAAACAATACTCACAGCAACCTGTGTATTTAACAGCTATAATCAAATGAGGTGGTATTCCTGAAACTAACAAACAAAACCCCCCAACATCTCAGCCTCCCTTAGGGGTACTGTGTGTGTATCCAGGAAACTGTAGACCATAGCACCAAAATTAGCTTTTTGCTTCTGCGTAGGCCATTTCTGTTCTGAATGAATACAACAGAGTAAAAGTATACATAGACTTGAGTCTTTAGTACTAATGATGAAAATGTTTGCAAACCTTGCAACCACTGTTATTTGTATGGATGGTTATTCTTTTGTGGAAATCAATTACTGTGGTCCTTGTTATGTTCAGGGTTACATCCACAACCTGTCTTTTGGCTAGATTGGACCTTAGTGGAAGACAAAAGCAGAAGAATCCAATGTCTGTATAAAGCGGAGGAAGAGAAAGTAATGGTCAGGTGTTTTTTCCTCAAAAAAATGCTGAGGTTGGGCTAAAAATGTGTTTTCAAGAATAATCTGCACTGGAATACTTAAGCACCAAATAGATCTTCAAGTTAGTAATATAAATTTCATTGGGGGAACTGAGAGGTGATCCAAATGGATCTCTTGCAGCCCAGTCAGTCAGTAGTAACCTGTCAGAGTGAGTCCAGCTGGATGCTAATGCAGAGTAAATTGATTGTGGTGCATTATGCCCATTCTGATGACATATAAAACAGTGGTTAAGTCTGAAAATATTTTAGAATAAGAATCAATCTATGTACCCGAAGGTTAGTATTAGTTAAAAGACGTTTTGGGTTTTTTTCCTCACTTGTCATTCACCCTCGGTTTTCTACATGCAGTAAAAGGGGACCTAAGCATGCAGGAAAATTATTTAGCTGATAGTATTATATTCAGATAGTAAACATAGGTAGGGGCTGTTGAATCTACTAAGCTTAGATTTCAGTCAACTGCTATGAGAATTGATCAAATTGAAGAAGAAATGATACATTTGTTTGCTCTTCTGACATAGAATTTCAAATAGTTTGAAGAGGTAGGAAACCCTAAACATCCCTAAGGAGCTGCAGTGCACATTTTTGTTCCTCAAGAGTGGGTTACATGTTTTAAAATGGAGTCTTTTAGGCATGTCTTTTTGCACAATACAATAGCGTCAACATTTTAATGAGTGATACCTGATTATCTAGTGCAGGAATGGCTGCAGATGTGCTGCTGCTCGTATTCTGCAGTTGCTTCTGTCAAGAAAAGCTTGTGTTGTTGTAAAATGGCGTTCTGGAAGTCACTGCTCTTGTTTGTTCATCCAATAGTGGAAGCCTTCGATAAGGCTGAGTTTGTATAACAGTAATACAGGAATTATGATACATAGAGAAAAGAATATCTTATTAAGGCAAATATCAGCAGAATTCTAGTGATTAGTAGTCTCAAAACAGTTTTGAGTTTTGAAGTGTAAATGGCTACTGAAGTAATGCAAGGATTGGAAACAACCCCTTGAAAGTTTGAGGTTTAGCATAACTTAAGATGTGGCTCTTAACTGAATGAAGTTGGAAGCTACATGAATGTAATTCTGCAAGGTGCTGATGATTTTTCTAAATGGTTCTTAAAATCAAGTGGAACAAAGGAAAAAAATAATTGCTTCCTTGTCTGTTCAATGCTTTACCACTCTTGCAGGTGTTGGACCTTTGTGGGAAGGTCCCACCTTTGTGGGAAATACTGGAATTGCTGCGGTAGGTTTGACCAGTGACTTGGGTGAACTGTAGTGTCTTCTTTCCAATGAAGAACCGCAATCTCGATATCCTGAGTTCACTAGGTTGCCAAGAAATAGATAAACAAGGGTTGGTTTTTAAGTCATTGTGCATCGTTGCAGATTTACTCTTCCAAATGATTCTGAGGAACAGGGCTCTTGCCACAGGTGGCAAGTTTTGCTACCCATTCCATCCTTCACAGCATCTTAACTTTACTCCCAAGGGCGTAACAGCTTTCTGTTCTCTATTCCTTCTTTTGGCTGCTATGCTATTATTGTTTCTTTCATGTAAATTGAAGACTTTTATTTTAAGGAAGTGTGACGGGATAGGGACAATTAATGTGAGACAATATTTAAAAATATTAACAGTTTATTAATATTAAATATTCAGAACGCGCATCACTCCGATCACAATTTAGTAACAATAGGCTCTTTGCAACATTATGGAAACTATGTACAGGCTATAATAGGATCCAGAGATAACTATTAAATATAAACATTAATTGAACTTGATTTAAACTGGAAGAGAAGACTTTGAGGTCAGTATACTGCTTGCTCACTAGATGGACACAAGGAGCTACTTTCTGCTTAGGGCAGAAGGCAATTAATAATTACAAGAGGCTTTTGGTATTTACCCACAGAATTATATCTGACAGT